>JARYGA010052490.1:0-145634 GCA_030545235.1 Helianthus tuberosus | reverse complement strand
TTCACCCTTTGGTGAATTTACTTGGATTGACTTTTGATCACATAAAATACTGGCTTTATTGGCTATCAACCAATCCATTCCTAATACAACATCAAATCCTGCCAGATTCATTGGGTAAAGGTTTGCAATAAACTTTTGATTTAAAAATTCTATTCTTGCTCCCTGCAAGATTTCGATAATCTTAATGGTTTCCCCATTTGCTGTTTCTACTAGACATTCTTGTGGGAGTTTAGTTAATGGTTGCTTGAGGAATTTGCAAAACGAGGTATTAATAAAACTTTGGTTTGCACCAGAGTCAAATAATACTTTGGCAAAAACATCATTAACTAAAAACGTACCGGCGATCACGTCCGGGATCATCTTGGCTTCTTCTGCAGTCAGAACAAATGCTCTAGCATTTTTAGTATTCTTGTTGTTCATGGCTGGAGCTAGTTTCAGACAGTGTGGCTTGATGTGCCCTTTTTCTCCACAGTTGAAGCATACTCCATTACCAGGTTTCTTCCTACAATCTTCTTCTTTGTGTCCTGGTATCTTGCAGAAATTGCAGTAGGTGGAGCATTTTCCTGAATGCTTCTTCTTGTAGGCCTTGTAGTAAGGTGCAGAGGTAGAACCTACATTTTTCTCACTGTTGGAATTACCGTAGCGAAATTCCTGGGTAAGCCTTTGAGCTAGGTTTCTCCTCTGGTCCTCTTCTCATATACGCACTAATTCATCAGTCAAGGTGTTTGCTAGTTCTACATCTTCTTCTATGGTTTGGGGTCTAGCTGCCCTGACTACATGCCTAATTTCGCTGATTAATCCCCAGATGTAACGGGAGATTAAGACTGGCTCAGGTGATGCAAGGGTTGGCACTATTCTAGCATATTCAAAGAATGTAGTAGTATAACCCTTACTATCCACTCCAGTCATTCTAAGGTTTAAGAACTTATTTGCTATCTGTTCTTTTTCATTAGGTGGGCAGAATTTCCTTTCCACCATGTTCTTAAATTCTTCCCATTCCATATTGTAAACCCTGTCACTTCCCCTAGATTGGAGGATAGTGTTCCACCATTCTAAAGCTGAGTTCTTAAACAGATTGGAAGCAAACATTATCTTATCCTCTTCCGCGCACTTGCTTATTTTCAAGACTGCCTTAGTCTTTTCTATCCAGCGTAGAGCTGCAACGGCCCCTTCAATGCCCGAGAATTCCATTGGCTTACAAGACCAGAATTCTTTATAAGAACAACCATAAGACATGGTTCTTCTTCTTTTAGGAATGGGCACTTGAAGTATTGGTCCATTGTTTACGCTGTGATCTGGTTCAGTAGGTCGCTTACTGCCATTGTTACTTTTAATATCCACGTCCTTAACCGTTTTAATAATATATGGCATTGTGTCTATAATCCCTTGTGCCACTATGTGTTGGATGGCATTATTATCCACTTGGTTTCCATTATTATTGTTGTTGGGGTTATCGTTGTTATTCTAGTTATCGTTATTCTGGATTTCCTGATTCACTTCATTGTCCATCTGAATTTCAAACTGTCACACCCTGACTTTTGCGGAAGCGTGGTTATTGGTGTGACTTACTTAATACCATAGCATTCAATCATAACAACGCTATATGATAAAAACATGAGATGTTCATCCATTAATTAAGTTTAGAAAATACCACAACATACTTGTCTGAAAACATCGACACCAAATTCAAGTTACAAACCACAATATGTTTAAATGAGTTCACAAAGACTCAACAAAAGACCTTAAACAAAACCAAGTTTAGAAACATGTATCCCGTCTAGGATAATTAATATTTCATCTTAAATTATATTTATAAATTTTGGAATATTTGTTAAACAATACTTTTGGAATAATACTTCTCCAGTATTTCCTTCCCAATGATGGGGGTATTTTAGATATGTATTTTCGTATTATTGTATTTGTAGTTCCAAATTAATATATTTTCAAGTCTCACTTTAGAAAATATATTTAAACTTATTTTTATCAAAAATAATATATTCCAAGAAAATATATATTTTCCCAAAAATCACATATCTTCTAAATATACTAAGAAAATATATTTTTACTTCCAAAAATAATATATTTTCTCCTTGTCAAAAATATGATACAACTTTGTAATATTTACAAAAACCATATTTTCCTTTCTTGTATCCAAAATAATATTTACCAAAAATATATTTATAATGGTATTCTCCGGAATATTTCATAAGTTACGTTCTTGCGTTTGATTTCACAATATTAAGTGTGTAACTTATATATTTATTCCTTGTGATTTTTGGTATTATTTTGGGATTGTGAATTTCTTTGTATTTGTTAATTTATATTATTTTACCCTAAAATAATATACCTATTTCACAAAGTATACAAATATTCACAAAAGTGTCTTTAATACGTATATATATATTCTAAATATATATATTTACCCATTTTTATTTACAAAAACCAACCTCCAATACTTGTATTTTTGTAACAAAATCTATGGCAAAGTTTATATTGAAAACCATAGTTTAAAACTCATTTGTAAATACTTGTTTAGAAAATATTTTTCTAAGTGTTTGTATTTTTAGAAAATTTTGCCATAGTTTCCCCTAAAAATGGAGGTGTCCATGCTATTTAAGCATATCATTTTCTTTTCAAAAATCATTATAAACAATCAACAATCAATCTACACTTACCATGAGCAACAACAAGCTATCAACATAATGATCATGAACTTGAGTTTTCATAAAAACTTGTAGTAACTTGGTAATAAGTTTAGTAGACCTAGTTACCCTTTAAAGTGTGTTTATTTCTCTAAAAATCTCATTCTTGAAAGATTTGAGTGTTTACAACTTGTTAGATGATTTTTCCAAAAATTATTCTTTTGAGTTTTTCTTGTAAACAAAGTGTTCTTATACTTGTTTTATCACCAAAAATAGTGTTTATTTAAGTAAGAACCAATATTTTCTAAAAATCATATTTTGAACTTGGTTCTTTTGAAAAAATACCATTCATAAATCTTAGATCCATAAGATTACTAGCTTACTTTGTTTATTATTTTTCAAGAAATCACCTTATTATTCAAGTTCATGCTTAACACATGAGGATGATCATCTTGTTTTGTCACATAGTCATCCTTTCACTTGCTAGATCATGTGTTTAATCATAATCTAGCAAGCTCCTTATGATTATCAACATCATAATCTCAAGTAAATAACAAGCAAGTATCTTTCATACACTAAACAACATAGTTTCATCAATATTTCATCATATGTTAAGCTTTATGTTAGAGATTTATGATTATGTCTTTTAGTGTTCATCAAGTTTATCAATATACATCATCATTTAACCAACAACATATGAAGTAAATAAGGATCATGAGAGTCTTACAACTAGCACAAGGCTAGGGAAGAACACAAGATGATGGTGATGACAAAAGTGGAGGATAATAGCAATTGATGGAGGTCCTTCAAGATCCACAAGCACCAAGCTTCCTTTATCACCTCCTTACATCTTAGAATGATCTTGGAATGGTTTGATGATGGATGAAAATGGTGGTGGTGGTGGTGCTATGTTTCGGCCAATAATGGGAGATGAAGAAGGAGAGAGTTGTGGTGTTGGGTGTGTTATGAGAATGATCCATCATGTTTACTTATAATCTCAATTTTGAGTATTGTCCAATGGGTTTTATGTTCCCTAAGTACACACACAATCTTCTACTAGATCATTAGAGATCACAGAGGATCTTAACAAGATTGTGGGGATCAAGGGTGGGGCCACATGTGACCGTCCACCATGGGGGGGGGGGGTAATTAGTTGGGTTTTGATGTTAAGTTAGATGTCTAGTTAGGATTTAAAGTGCATTAGTTAGTGTTTATGTGTATGGTGCATTATATAGTGTGTTAGGGTGTTCGGGGATCATAACTAGCTCAGAAACATTAAAAAATGCTTCTAGTATAATTTTGGGGTTTCGGGTAATGTCCGGTTGTTCGGTTAGATACATGTTCGTTAAAGTGTCAAGTTATTCCGTTTAGTGATCTTTAAGTACCCTTTTGTGACACTTTTAATTCCCGACACTTAGGAAAGCATACAGGACCATTTTGCCATATTTTTGCATGTTACTAGCTCATTAAAATGCTGAATTTTGCTGAAATGTGTTGAATTCAGGACTTTGAGTGGGTTTTAGGCACTTTCCGGCTCTTAAACTATCACCTAGTGAAGCAGTTTTATGGTCCTTACTTCCCTACACACCCTACTAGTGTAGTACCTTGTCTCTGGTCCATATGGGGTCTCAAAACACTGTTTGTCTATGTACTGACATCGTCAGCATTTTTCTGAGTTATCCGCTAACTGTGCTTTGTGCATCATGTATGTCAATAAAGTTTGCATGTGATAATGAGATGACGTTATCTAATATGTGATGCACATGTATGTATGATACAGAAATCAGAAAGTTGTTTAAGTCATTAATTGTAATTCAGCACAGTCATTAAGCACTAATCAATATTAATTAATTGTACGGATACCTGTATTTTTTACGTTGTCACATTCTCCCCCTGTTAAGAAAATTTCGTCCCGAAATTTTAAGCTCTGCTACTAGCTGCAGGGGAGTTGGGGAACAAATGCGGGTATTTCGCTTTCATGCGATCCTCACGATCCCAAGTAAATTCTGGGCCGTGACGTGTATTCCAATGAACCTTGACAAGTTTAACACTACTCCGTCGCGTCTTGTTAACCTTCCAATCAGAAACCTCTACAGGTTCTTCAGCAAAGTGGAGTGTGTCGTCAATGTGGACTTCATCGGCAGGAATGACAACTGTTTCCTGAGTTGGACTCTTTTTCAGATTAGATACATGAAATATATCATGAACGCCATTCAGTTCTGCGGGTAGATCCAACTTGTAAGCTACAAGTCCAATCCTCTCTAGGATTTTGAACGGTCCAATGTATCGCGGGTTCAACTTTCCACGCTTCCCAAAGCGTGCTACACCCTTCCAGGGTGAAACCTTTAACAAAACCATATCTCCTACTGCAAACTCCAACGGTTTCGTTCTTCGGTCCGCATAACTCTTTTGTCGATCACGAGCCGCCTTTATGCGCTCTCGGATCTGTATAATCTTGTCCGTCGTCTCTTGAACCAATTCGGGTCCAACAAGCTGTCTATCACCCGCGTCTGCCCAGCATAACGGTGATCGACACTTGCGTCCATAGAGAGCTTCAAACGGTGCAGTTTGAATGCTTGCATGGTAAATGTTGTTGTATGAGAATTCAACCAAAGGTAGATGAGTGTCCCAACTGCCACCCAAATCCATTACGCAAGCTCGCAACATATCTTCTAGCGTCTGAGTTTTTCGTTCGCTCTGGCCGTTTGTCTGTGGGTGAAAAGCAGTACTCAGATTTAACTGAGAACCAAAGGCCTCTTGAAAGGATTGCCAAATCCTTGACACGAATCTTCCATCCCTATCAGAAATAATCGAGAGAGGCACTCCATGACATGCAACAATCTCTCTGAGGTATAGCTCAGCTAGCTTACCTGTATTATCTTTTTCCTTGATTGGCAAAAAGTGTGCAGATTTCGTCAGACGGTCTACGATTACCCAAATCGTATCATGACCTCTAGGTGTCTTTGGTAACTTCGTTATAAAATCCATTGAAATCTGTTCCCATTTCCACTTGGGTATTTCTGGTTGTTGCAGAAGACCTGAAGGCTTCTAATATTCGGCCTTTACTTTGGCACAAGTAAAACATTTGCCAACATAAGTTGCAACATCGCCTTTCAATCTTGGCCACCAATAGAAGTCCTTTAAATCTTGGTACATCTTATCCGATCCTGGATGGATCGAGTACCGTGACTTGTGAGCTTCATCGAAAATTACTTCTCTAAGACCACCAAATAGAGGAACCCAAATTCTTCCCATGAAACACAACGTTCCTTCCTGATTGGGTACTAGCTGTTTCTCCATCCCACGGAGATATTCATTCACCAGGTTCTCCTTCTTGAGAGCTTCTCTCTGCGCAACACGAATGCGCAATAAGAGGTCCGTTTCTATGATCATCTCCAAAGCCCTAACCCTTATGGGCTTAATACTTTCTTTCCGACTTAAGGCGTCTACTACCACATTCGCCTTCCCTGGGTGATACTTGATCTCACAATCATAATCGTTCAACAGCTCCACCCATTGGCGCTGTCTCATGTTAAGTTCTTTCTGATCGAATATATGCTGTAGGCTCTTGTGATCAGTAAAGATCGTACAACGTGTACCATACAAGTAATGTCGCCAGATCTTTAATGCAAACACCACCGCGCCTAATTCCAAATCATGCGTGGTGTAATTCTTCTCATGAACCTTCAGCTGGCGTGAAGCATAAGCTATAACTTTCTGTCTCTGCATCAATACACATCCCAATCCCTGACGCGAGGCGTCACAATATACCACGAAGTCATCGGTGCCTTCGGGTAGGGATAAGATGGGTGCATCGCAAAGCTTGTTTTTCAGCAACTGAAAAGCTTCTTCTTGCTTGTCTCCCCATTCATACTTCTATTCCTTTTGAGTGAGAGAGGTTAATGGTTGAGCGATTTTTGAAAAATCTTCAATAAATCTGCGGTAATAATCTGCCAAACCTAGGAACTGACGGATCTCGGTTGGTGACTTCGGAGTCTCCCAATTCTTGATTGCCTCGATCTTTGTGGGATCAACATGAATTCCATCTCCGTTAACCACGTGACCAAGAAACTGAACTTCACGCAACCAGAATTCGCACTTCGAGAATTTCGCATACAACTTCTCTTTCTTGAGCAGCTCTAAGATAGCTCTTAGATGTTGCTCATGTTCTTCCTTTGTCTTGGAATAAATCAAAATATCATCGATAAACACAATCACAAATTTATCGAGATATGGCTTGCAGACTCAGTTCATCAAATCCATGAATACTGCTGGCGCGTTTGTCAAACCAAACGACATAACCAGGAACTCGTAATGTCCATATCGAGTTCTGAAGGCAGTCTTCGGAATACTTTCCTCTTGTATTCTCAACTGGTGATAACCTGATCGGAGGTCGATCTTGGAGTAAAAACTCGAACCTTGTAGTTGATCGAACAGGTCATCAATCCTTGGCAAAGGATACCGATTCTTAATGGTCAACTTGTTAAGCTCTCGGTAGTCGATACACATGTGGAAACTACCGTCCTTCTTCTTAACAAACAACACTGGAGCTCCCCAAGGCGAGAAGCTTGGCCTGATAAATCCCTTGTCTAACAATTCCTGAAGCTGCATTGACAGCTCTTGCATTTCTGATGGTGCAAGTTGATAGGGTGCCTTAGCTACAGGCGCGGCGCCTGGAACTAAGTCAATGCAGAATTCGACTTGTCGCTGCGGTGGCAATCCTGGCAAGTCTTCGGGGAAGACTTTAGGATATTCCCTAACAACTGGGATATCTTCCAACTTTGGCTCAGCGGCTTCTTTGTCCACAATGTGTGCCAAGAAGGCGACACATCCTTTCTGTAAACATTTTCGAGCTTTCAAACAACTGATGATCCTTAGAGGCGTATCGCGTTTCTCTCCATGCACTACAATTGTTTCTCCATTCACCATCGGAATGTGAATGATCTTCTCGTGACAAACGATCTCTGCTCGGTTGGTCGACAACCAATCCATCCCCACTACCACGTCAAAGCTTCCCAACTCGAATGGTAGCAGATCAAGCATAAACTCGTGCTCTCCCAGTTCTATTACGCAACCTTTAATGACTTCATTCGCTTCTACTAGCTTTCCATTAGCTAGTTCTATTGAATATGGAATATCTAGCTTACTAGCTACCAACCCAAGTATATTCTTAAATTCTAGCGATACGAAACTATAATCGGCACCGGTATCAAATAGTACAGATGCAAAGCGTTGGTTGATAGGAAACGTACCATTGACCACATTTGGATCTTGGCGTGCTTCCCTCGCGCCGATGTTGAAAACCCTTCCTTGAGCTTGATTGAGCTTTGGGCATTCTCGCTTGAAATGCCCCACATATCCACAATTAAAATAACCTGGTCCTCGACCATTACCATTTCCATTACCACCTTGAGCGTTGTTGGCTCCACGGTTTCCACTACCAGCTTGATTCCCAAAATTACCACGATTTCTGTTACCGCCGTTTCCTCCTTGAGGGCGGTTTCCATACCCATTTCCACCACGGTTGTTGTTTCCATTACCATTGCCATAACCTCTCTGACCACCACGACCCGTACCAGCCCAACCTGTTTCCTTAGAATGACCAACCTTTCCACAAGACTCACATTTCCTAGCTCTACACTGGCCGGAATGATGGTACTGGCATACATCACATTTGGGCAGAGTGCCCATATAACCCTTTCCTTTGTTTTTAACCCCAGTCTTGGCTTCAGCTGGTAAGTTCACATCCTTCTTCTTGTTAGCACTGTTTGTACCCTTTTTAAAGTTCGAGAACTTCCTTTTGTTCTCGCCAGATGACTCAACGTGAGTCTCCTTCTTTTTCTGGTCAGAAATCAAAAACTTGTTCAATCTGATTGCCTCTTCAGTTAACGACACACTTAGATCAATCGCCTCGGTGATTGTGGCAGGCTTTGACGTTGTTACCATACTCATAATCTGATGTGCCAACCCCCAAATAAAATGCTCAATGCGTTTGAATTCCGGATCAACCATATACGGCACAACGCGTGACAAGTCGTGGAATCTCTGCACATATTCGGCTATCTTCGGACCGTCCATCTTGAGGTTCCAGAATTTAGTTTCCAGCTTTTGGATTTCAGCCCTGGAGCAGTATTTCTTTCGCATGAGCTCCTTCATTTCATCCCATGTCATGGCATAAGCAGCCTCTTCACCCAAGGTCTGGACTTGGAGATTCCACCAGGATAACGCTCCGTCTAAGAACAATCCGGAGATATAGGTGACTTGGTGTTGCGGAGCACACTTGCTCATTCTTATCACAGAATCAGTCTTCTCCGTCCATCTGACAAAAGCTACAGCACCCCCGGTGCAGTCGAAATTCAATGGCTTACAGTCTAAGAACTGTTTATAGGTACAGCCTGTACAAGTAACATCATTCACATAAAGCGTTAGCGATTGCTCATGGAATATCCAAATGTAACGTAATGTTTCTTTAATGACTCAAACATTACCAAGAGGTGGGTTGCTTCCCGAGGTACCCCCGCTATGTTCGGAGCGTAAGGCCTCGTGTTACGCTATCGCCCGTGAAATCCGTTCTTGTAACTCGGCCTCAGTTGTAGGCAGAGTGTTATCTCTTCGAGGAGGCATCTTCTAAAGAAGATTGTATAGGTCAGGTTTTACGCACATAAGTATGTAGTATGCATATGTAGTAACATTTATCAACACAAGTAAACACATAACATCCCAATCAAAACGTAAACAAGTAATTCAACAATGTATGTAATGAGAATGTTGCGATCGAGCTTCCATATATCATTGACCACAAGTACAGTTTTACAAGTTCCACAATGTATCACATTACACCAAAAGGGACCAAAGGGTCACATGACCCATGTCCAAAATATCCATCAAACTACAACAATCAAAGTCAAAGAAATGTGGTCTTCAAAAAGCTGTGCAATCTGGGCTCAATAGCTACACTCTAACCAAAAGTATGCTACCTGCATAAAACCAAAAACTGCTACGCTGATGGTGGAGGAGGAAGAGGAGGAACGAACAACAAACTGCGCACATGCGCTAACTCCTCCTCGAGAGCATGAATGGTACGTAGCAGGTAATTAATCTGCTGCTCCATAGTAAGAAAACGGACGTCAAAATCTGGATATGGAAGGAGAGGAGGAGGCGAGTCGCAAACGGTGACTGACAAGGACAAGGTGGAGGATGCGGGATCCTCTCTAACTCCATGACTCTACGGCACAACAACTCCTGCTGGAGCTGTAACGACAAAAGCAGATCTCAACTGCTTTGTTGTTTCACCTTTTATACCCGTAAAGATATCAAACTCTTTCTTCATCAATGCAGTTTTGCTTTTGATCATAGACACGCTCCCAAGAAACTTTACTTTCAACGAATTCCAAACAAACTGAGAATCTCCCTGATGTTGTAACAGAACTAAGATATCCTCTTTGATGGCTTGTTGTAGAATGCTCATCATTTTCTTTTCTGCCTTGAAATCATCTTGTTCTTGTGGAGTCAAACTTCTGATAGATTTCTCTAAAGCCGGACCATTCTTTGGAGAGTGTAATGTGAAGGATGATATGGATCAGACACAGGCATCGTGTTGGGTAGAAACCAAATAAGTGGCTCGCCCGTGGGTGCAGAAACAAAAGGAGCAGTGTGTGAAAACTGTGGCACAAAGGGAAAAGCTGCTGACATAGGAGGAATATGACCGTGCTGCTGACTCGATGAACCTTCCCCTGGATGGGGAGGAGGGATATCCTGCAAGAATGTGATCGGTAAATCGGTGCGGTGCATATCTGATACATGTGGGTGAAACGAGGCGATATCAGCGGGTGCATGTGAAAGTGCAGGTGGGGGAGTGACGGGTCTAACAAAAGGTGGTAAGTCATCATCGTCCTCGATCCACCCATTGTGGGTGAATGCATATATGGGGTCAATCTGGGCAGCAAAAGGAGCACAGTCAACTGGTGCAGGGATCGGGTCAGGTAAAGGCGGTGCAACAACTGGTATATCAACAGGTACAGGGTCGTGCTCAGGCAAAGGATCGTGAGAAGGTATAGGCTCTGGTGCAATCATAGGCTCAGGGTCAGCTGGAGCAAGCTCAAGATCAGCGGGTATCATGTCAGGATCGACAGGTGCCTCAAAAGGCTGATCATCAGGGACAAACTCAATCTCATGCTCAGGGTCAAAGTCGTGTGGAAAGACAGGATCAAACTCATCATCAAACTCAAAGTCCTATGGAAGAACAGGTGCGACAGACATAGCTGTGTCAGAGTCAGAATCGGTGGGATAATGCTGTAATCCCAGTACGTGTAGAGTAGTAGACGACACAGACTCGAATGAATCAGGACCAGAATGGTCAGATGAAATCTCAACGACAGGAACCTCGACAAGCGAAACAGCAATGACATCGGTGACTGGAGCTCCATCATCCTAGGCACCCTCAGGGGGACCTTCAATAAAAAGATCGATGTCATCGTCTGACATAGCATCAAGAGGCAGATCCTCGAATGGAAATGCAGCAAGAGGAAAAGGAGCAGGGATCCGAACAAGAAGTAGATCCTCGCCAGGAAGACCATCAGCTAGCCGGTATATCATCTCCAAAATCTGGTAAAGCAAACGGCTGGAAATCATCATCATCGCTACTCGTAGTGTCAAATGTAAAAACCTCATCCTCTGGGATGATCTCATCATCCGAAACTATGGCCATGGGGTCTACTGTATCTGATACTCCACTATCAGAGGAGGACATGGTGTCTGTGACAAAACAATCTCACATATGCACATATATCAACAATCATCAAATAAGCATGTAAGCAGTAACAATGTAAGCATGTACGCATCCTAGCCTTCCCAAGACTATCCCACCCAGCCTCTCAGACTGAACTACCTAGCCTCTCAGACTAAACGTCCCCAGTCTCTTAGACTCAATTTCCCCAGTCTCTTAGACTCAATTTCCCCAGTCTCTTAGACTGAACCATAAACATAACCTTGAAATGTGTTTTGTGCCTTTTTGTTTGTAAAAATCTTTATTCCCTGGATCTGGACATTTTGTGTATGCAATGTAAACATGTTTGAAAACATTTTCATGAGAGCCCTAATGATCATAGTCTAGACTCGAGAAAGAATTCTAGTTCGCTACGATCGAAGCTCTGATACCAAGCTGTCACACCCTGACTTTTGCGGAAGCGTGGTTATTGGTGTGACTTACTTAATACCATAGCATTCAATCATAACAATGCTATATGATAAAAACATGAGATGTTCATCCATTAATTAAGTTTAGAAAATACCACAACATACTTGTCTGAAAACATCGACACCAAATTCAAGTTACAAATCACAATATGTTTAAATGAGTTCACAAAGACTCAACAAAAGACCTTAAACAAAACCAAGTTTAGAAACATGTATCCCGTCCAGGAATAGGATACATCTCCTAAACTCCACGACCACGGATGACATCCTTTATTTAAAACGCAGCTTGACAAACATGCAACACCTGCCAGATCCACTTAGTTCCCTGAAATACATGTAATTTGAAAACATCAACAAAAGTTGAGCGAGTTCATGTGTTTGTGTATGAATAAGCCTTTAAAGTATGTCTGTATGTAAGTCCCTGGTATGTAGCAATAAGGAAAAACAGATCACCAATGGTTTGCAAGGCCAATGGCATGTGTGAAATGGTGCAGGAAAACTCAAACCTAGCAAATTTATTCCGGGCCTCCGGCTGGAAGACATAGTCACCCTATGGGCCACCCTGGTCCCCATGGGTGTGGGCTCGCTACACCCAAATAGATCTATCACTCATGTCCCTCGGTCCTACGATGAGGATTAATGGCCTTAAGTGTTATACCCACCTTTCACATGATCTAGCAGTAACCCTCCTTAGCTAACCATACCATGTATAAAACGTTTGTAGATAATTGTAACATGTATTTCACCCCTGAAGTTATAAAACTAGAAGCAGTTAAAAGGAAAGCGGGACATGAACTCACAGTATTGCGTATTCAGAATCGTAACCCAAATTTCTTCAGCAAACCCGACTACCTACAATGTACTACGTCTATTAGACGAACGGGCCGTGCCTTGCCTTAGTATTTATGTTTTTGAGTTACGTTTCTTTCACATCTTCAATATTATTCCAAGTTATATTTATTGCCAAAATAATTAATATTTCAGCTTAAATTATATTTATAAATTTTGGAATATTTGTTAAACAATACTTTTGGAATAATACTTCTCCAGTATTTCCTTCCCAAGAATGGGGGTATTTTATACATATATTTTCGTATTATTGTATTTGTAGTTCCAAATTAATATATTTTCAAGTCTCACTTTAGAAAATATATTTAAACTTATTTTTATCAAAAATAATATATTCCAAGAAAATATATATTTTTCCCAAAAAATCACATATCTTCTAAATATACTAAGAAAATATATTTTTACTTCCAAAAATAATATATTTTCTCCTTGTCAAAAATATGATACAACTTTGTAATATTTACAAAAACCATATTTTTCTTTCTTGTATCCAAAATAATATTTACCAAAAATATATTTATAATGGTATTCTCCGGAATATTTCATAAGTTACGTTCTTGCGTTTGATTTCACAATATTAAGTGTGTAACTTATATATTTATTCCTTGTGATTTTTGGTATTATTCTGGGATTGTGAATTTCTTTGTATTTGTTAAGTCATATTATTTTACCCTAAAAGAATATAACTATTTCACAAAGTATACAAATATTCGCACAAGTGTCTTTAATATGTATATATATATATATATATATTCTAAATATATATATTTACCCATTTTTATTTACAAAAATAAACCTCCAATACTTGTATTTTTGTAATAAAATCTATGACAAAGTTTATATTGAAAACCATAGTTTAAAACTCACTTGTAAATACTTGTTTAGAAAATATTTTTCTAAGTGTTTGTATTTTTGGAAAATTTTGCCATAGTTTCCCCTAAAAATGGAGGTGTCCATGCTATTTAAGCATATCATTTTCTTTTCAAAAATCATCATAAACAATCAACAATCAATCTACACTTACCATGAGCTACAACAAGCTATCAACATAATGATCATGAACTTGAGTTTTCATAAAAACTTGTAGTAACTTGGTAATAAGTTTAGTAGACCTAGTTACCCTTTAAAGTGTGTTTATTTCTCTAAAAATCTCATTCTTGAAAGATTTGAGTGTTTACAACTTGTTAGATGATTTTTCCAAAAATTATTCTTTTGATTTTTTCTTGTAAACAAAGTGTTCTTATACTTATTTTATCACCAAAAATAGTGTTTATTTAAGTAAGAATCAATATTTTCTAAAAATCATATTTTGAACTTGGTTCTTTTGAAAAAAAAAACCATTCATAAATCTTAGATCCATAAGATTACTAGCTTACTTTGTTTATTATTTTTCAAGAAATCACCTTATTATTCAAGTTCATGCTTAACACATGAGGATGATCATCTTGTTTTGTCACATAGTTATCCTTTCACTTGCTAGATCATGTGTTTAATCATAATCTAGCAAGCTCCTTATGATGATCAACATCATAATCTCAAGTAAATAACAAGCAAGTATCATTCATACACTAAACAACATAGTTTCATCAATATTTCATCATATGTTAAGCTTTATGTTAGAGATTTATGATTATATCTTTTAGTATTCATCAAGTTTATCAATGTACATCATCATTTAACCAACAACATATGAAGTAAATAAGGATCATGAGAGTCTTACAACTAGCACAAGGCTAGGGAAAAACACAAGATGATGGTGATGACAAAAGTGGAGGATAATAGCAATTGATGGAGGTCCTTCAAGATCCACAAGCACCAAGCTTCCTTAATCACCTCCTTACACCTTAGAATGATATTGGAATGGTTGGATGATGGATGAAAATGGTGGTGGTGATGGTTCTATGTTTCGGCCGAGAATGGGAGAGGAAGAAGGAGAGGGTTGTGGTGTTGGTTGTGTTGTGAGAATGATCCATCATGTTTACTTATAATCTCAATTTTGAGTATTGTCCATTGGGTTTTATGTTCCCTAAGTACACACACAATCTTCTACTAGATCATTAGAGATTACATAGGATCTTAACAAGATTGTGGGGTTTAAGGGTGGGGCCACTTGTGACCGTCCACTATGGGGGGGGGGGGGTAATTAATTGGGTTTTGATGTTAAGTTAGATGTCTAGTTTGGATTTAAAGTGCATTAGTTAGTGTTTATGTGTATGGTGCATTATATAGTGTGTTAGGGTGTTCGGGGATCATAACTAGCTCAGAAACATTAAAACAATGCTTCTAGTATAATTTTGGTGTTTCAGGTAATGTCCAGTTGTTCGGTTAAATACCGGTTTGTTAAAGTGTCAAGTTATTCCGTTTAGTGATCTTTAAGTACCCTTTTGTGACACTTTTAATTCCCCACACTTAGGAAAACATACATGACCATTTTGCCATATTTTTGCATGTTACTAGCTCATTAAAATGCTGAATTTTGCTGAAATGTGCTGAATTTAGCACTTTGAGTGGGTTTTAGGCACTTTCCGTCTCTTAAACTATCACCTAGTGAAGCAGTTTTATAGTCCTTACTTCCCTACACACCCTACTAGTCTAGTACCTTGTCTCTGGTCCATATGGGGTCTCAAAACACTGTTTGTCTATGTACTGACATCGTCAGCATTTTTCTGAGTTATCCGCTAACTGTGCTTTGTGCATCATGTATGTCAATAAAGTTTGCATGTGATAATGAGATGACGTTATGTAATATGTGATGCACATGTATGTATGATACAGAAATCAGAAAGCAGTTTAAGTCATTAATTGTAATTCAGCACAGTCATTAAGCACTAATCAATATTAATTAATTGTACGGATACCTGTATTTTTTACGGTTGTCACACATACATTTACCACATATTAATATCACAGGACAATATCCAATACAAACAATCACACAACACACATATTGATCAAAATCGTCGATCATTGCGACTTTTACTCTGTCTTATATATTATGCGTCTAATACAAACTGGAAACTGGAATTTAAAATTACAATACTATCATGCATCCATAGCTATTGTCTAGATTTTTTTTTCAAACATGCACACATATTATATATATTTATTATTATATTATTTCTATTATTACTAATGATAGGGGTTCATCCAAAAGTCCATATTACGCTCGTCATATTTCCAGACAAGTCGTTCCCCTATCTGCCTCATCCTTTCACTTCCTTCTAAAATCTCCTCACCAAAGGTTCGGAGTTCTTGCACATTTTCTGTGCTCATGGGTGGTGCAGGGGCTGGTATTGGGTTTGGGAACTGGGGTATCGGTTCTTGGTAAGGGTAAGGGTTCTCTAGAATTTCCCTGATGAATTGGTCATTATCATAATAAGGGTCTAGAGGGTCTAGATCTGGGTAGGCTGCTAGGTTTAGCATGGGTTCATCTAGTATTGGGCAGCGTTGCTGGTAATCCCTATGGTCGTCCAACCACGGGTCATAATCTGGGTCAGAAGGATGGGGTGCTGGTATTCTAGGTATCTTAGTCGGGTCAAAAGCTGGTGCTGGGATTTGGTTTTCCGAGTTGACTTCAATCTCCATTGGTTGTGTGGGAAACAAGGGTAATGGTTGGGGTGCTATGAGTTGCTCTAGATTAGGGTCTGCAGCTGTAGTTGCTAAGATATGAAAATTTGCAAGACTCCTATTGAGCATATCCTGAGTGTGAGCATCTGTTTCTCTCTTAGCGGCTGCTAAAGCACGTTGTTGCTGAAGTTTTCTCATCCTTTTCCTACGTTCATGCGCTCCTCTGCTGAACCATCCTCTCTTCTTAGGAGGGAATGGCTCTTCAGACAGGGCTTTGAACACGAAAATTCCATCTTCAATATCAGCCGAATACCCTGAGAGGGTAGGCTGTGAAGAGGTGCCTTCGTCCCTAGGTGAGCTGGACAACTGACGGTAAGCGTCTGAAGGTCCTTGGTCGCTCATACTGTAAACTAACAAATAGTCAAATAACACAAAATAATAAAATACGAATATGCACGTAGTTCCGTAGATAATTTCCTAACATATTCAATAATATCTTGGTGTTAGCGGAACACTTCTGTGGCTGAATCAGTGGCTTAGGTCTGATACCACCTTCAGTCGCAACCCCCGTCCCCTATTTACTCGGGAATGAGCGGCCGCGGCCAGTTTCAGTGGTATCGATGTTTTATCAGTTTGGTAGCGGAAATTACACCAGGACCGTAGTTAGGAAATAATTTATCAGAGTAAAATACCACACTTTTATAATATTAAACACGTGGGAAATTCCCAAGTTTTCGGTACACACATTTTCATAGGGATAAAACCTACTTTATTTAAATAAAAACATTTCTTTATTTAGGTAACTTTTATTGCCACTTTTCGAAGCCTTCAGTGCTGTCCAGCTGGCTTCTATTTGGCTTTCACATTTTGTTACCTGAAATGCGTTTAAAAACATTTTGTTAATGGGAAATACTGGTGAGTGAATCCCAGTTTAATCAAGACATGTAAAACTGTTTTACAGTATTTAGGGCGGTCGCGCAATTACATTGGTTTCCATCTACTTTAATTACCACCCACGGTACTGTCAACCCGACTTGTGGTCATGTTACTACTCAGAGTGTAGTAACAAATTTTGTATACAAACCTCCAACATACCGATGATAATTGTAGAATACAAATACTCAATCACTCTTTAATATAATGTAAAACATTTGAGGTTTTGTAAAAATAGTTTGCAAAAAGGTGATTACTCACATTGCTACTTTAGGCTTTTCTTGGTGGATTCCAGGTTATAATCTATAAATTACACAATGCACACGCGTTAGTATAATAACCAAATATTTACATTAGTAATACCCTCCTCGAGACAGAATTCCAACGACTATGTCGGGCAGAACCTCGACAGCCGTTACGGAACCCTAAATCAATCGGGCAGCGTATCTAATACGTAACCGGGGGTTATGATACTTACAACGAGGCAGAACTTTGTTAATTAGGGGGTTATAATGCCCGGGAATTATATTTGCTATGTAGAAATTCGAGAGAGAGAAAGAGATTTGGACGATTGTAAACTGAAGCCTGAGCTCCCCTTATATAGGCCTGATCGGCCATCTCTCGCTCCCAGCGAAAGCCACACAAGGGTCCTTCGCGGCCCGCGACATAGGGGGGTAGGGCCTAGCTGTGCTGATTCGTCGAGTATAGACTTGACACGCTCTTGACACGTGGCGGCACCGGGTGAGGCCTGGTGTCCAGGCGCTCGCGGCCCGCGTAGGTTCGGGAGTAGTCTGTCGCGGCCCGCGACAGACTTGTTTTTATTGTTTTTATTTTATTTTTAAGTATATAAGGGTATTCAGGACCGGTTTTCGTATACGGGGTGTATTTTAGGACGTATAGGGGCACTCTAAATATATTAAGGAAGTCGGAAATATTTTGAGGGTTGTTATAGAATTTGAATTCTTGAATTGTCTAGTATGGATTGAAACCTTAATCGTTTTATATAGCTCGTAATGTCTTGCAAATTTACGAAACTGAAGTTATAATGAAATATTTAATATTAAAACTGAATCATGGAATATATTTTTTATACGGAATGCGGTGGCAGTGTCGATTCCAATGATATTACTATGACATTTTTCAAAGGAAATAAATGGTCTTTCTTAAACATTTGTAAATGTTTTCAAACCACTAAAGGGTTGAATTAAGAAAGTTTTCCAAAAATAAAATGTTATGAAATTATATGTGAACTCACCCTCCTTTTTGTTGACACTTGATTTTTACGTGTTCTTCAGGTAAATGAGTTCGGCTTCGGAGAATTTTGGCTTGCGTTGTCATGTGGTTGTGCGATGCTTATGTATTAAAATAATGTTTGGACACTTTTAAACTATGGGACCGTGTGTAATAAGACCTCTAAGGGTCAAACAAACTATGACTAGTTCATGATGGATGTTGTAATCTTAAAAACTATGTTTTTAAAATGAATGAAATGTCTAAATTAACTATAACATCGACCACAAAGACTTTAATAGGTACCAACCTCCGTCATCGCCACGTTTGTATTTCCGCTGCGACGTTTTTGGGGTGTGATAAGTAGGGCTACTTGGTGCAATATGTCCATCTCCTCTAGGTCAGTTGGGTCTATGTTCTTAAGATCATCCAGTACAAATAAAAGATTATCAGTGACATGAGTATCATCATTTGCTGCAAAAGCATAACTTGTGGAATGTTGATCAGAGTTGATTTTTGTTGGGATGTCAAAACAATGATCAAAACTTTGATCACTTCCCATTCCAGATGATGATCCCTCCTAACTCAAAAGTGTTGTGTTACCGAAAATGTAACTATGAAACATCTTTCCAGTTTCTTGGAGCTTTTTCTTTTGGACAAGCTCCCTCTCAAATGTTAGGAGCTTTCCATGGAGTTGGGTTAGGCACATGTCCTTGAAGTCAAGAGATGTTTTCATCACTATTGCTAGTCACATTTATCAGGCAAAGATCTTAAAAATCGATTGCTTAAAGTGGTTTTAGAGAATTCTTTGTTAACCAACTTTAATTCACTGATAAGACATGAAAACGTTCAAACTGCTTAGTCAGGGTCTCCCCTTTGACATTGTAAGTGCACGAATGTCTATCAACTCCGTCAATCCGAATCGTAGCAAGAAATGGAACAAAACTAGATTTTATATTGTCAAACATAGGGCAATGACATTTTTGTAAATAAGGAAACCCTCCTTATGAAAAGCCCTATAAATAGGAGAGTTGGTTTTTTCATTTGAAACTGTTGGGACTTTTTCTATTTTGGAGATCTAGAGAGAGAAACTATCTCCAAGTGTTTCAAGGTGCTTGTTTTTGTCAAATCATCAATAGAAACGCATTATAATTACGTTCTCGTGTTCGGTCCGCACACGTACACGGATTCCGCACGTCGTACGTGTCATACGCAATCGTGCGGGAGTCAAATCCGATCCTACAAGTGGTATCAGAGCAGGAGATCGATTGCTCGGATCTGATACACGTTTTTCATCAAAACAGAGCTGAATCGTATCCAATTTCACTATATTTTTCTGATTCTACTCATCTTCTTCACATTTTTCAACTTAAAACTCATATTTATAAAGATTTTACGGATAAAAACACTTAGATTTTTTATATGTGGTGCGAAAAACTGTCTTGATTAATCCTCTAAAGTTTCAAATCAAATTTTAAAGATTTTCACATTCAATTGTTCAAAAATCTGATCGAAAATGAAAAAAGTTCACTGATTATATTTGGTGCGAAGCTACTTCTTCGAACGAAGCCACGATTTTAGTTGGTTCGAAGCTACAATTGTTTGTTCGAAGCCATTATTTAGTCTGTTGTTCGAACGAAGTCACTTAAATTGCATGTGACTCATCATTACTTTTCATATCCTCGAACGAAGCTAGGATAGTTCGTACGAAGCCACAATTAATTCATATTGCTTGCACACTTCGAACGAAGCCAGAGTATACTTTTTGTTCGAAGCCAGCATTTGTTCGAACATCGTACGAAGCCAGGTTTCTCTTGGTACGAAGCCATTACATGTGTTGGAAGGCCACGTGTCTGTTGAGAAAATAAGAAGCGGCCCATTAAAGCATTTTCAAAGATTCGGTCCAATTATAATAAAAAATAACATTGTAGTGCATTAATTGAGTTTAGCGGCCCAATAACATTTGAGTTAAGTGTCTGCCATATATAATATACATGATATCAGTGTTGTTAGTGGCCCAATAGCATTAAAGGATTTTTGGTCCAATAACCATCTTGAATTCAATAAACAATGATAAGTCAGATTGCATGTGAGATGAAGTTTGAAAGCATTTAATGAAATTGCCAGTTAGTTTCAATGCATAAAGTGATAAGATTTCGATACCATAAGTGTCAGGAATATTTGCATGAATTGATAAGGTTTTGAATGTTTACAAGGCATTTGTTTTTTTAAAGGTAAACTTCATTCACAAACAAGCCGATCCAAACCGGGCCGACCAAAAAACTACAACCAAAAAACAATTACATATTAACAAACGCACACCACTCCCTCCACTTCGTTCCTTTAAACTTCGATCTATTCGACCACCACAAAAAACTCAACGCCTTAATCTCGCTAACTATGCCATCAATTTTTACAGGTTTGTTAGAAAATACCAAGTTATTTCTAGCTTTCCAAATACTCCAAAGCGCAATCCTTATAATGCCTTGGACCGCATTCTTCTTTTTAACCGACCCGGAGACTTCCGAATGAAATTCCAACAGATCCTTAATAGAGAAAGCATAGATACTTGGAATGCTACACCAGGAGCTGATGCCGTTCCAAACATTAGATGCGACGAAACAGCCAATGAACAAATGATCGACAGATTCATCGTCCGAGCCACACAAACGACACAAAGAATCAGCAACCTGAACGTTTCGGTTCAATAGGCATTTGTTTGGCTAGATAAAAGTGATACAATAAATAATATTTTCGGTTCAATCAGTTTGTTTTGTAAGACCAAGCGGTATGGGGGCCGACTTAGGCCCGGCGAGGCCCGGCGCCGGTCCCCCACACCGCCCCCCTCGCCACGTCGTGTGATAACCGGCTCCCAGAAGACGATGATGAAGGGCCTGATCTCTCTCTCTTCTTTCTCTCTCTAAAAAATCAAATAAATTATATTTTTTAATTGTTTTTATAAATAGTGTGGGGCCCCAACCTCCACCCCCCTCAAAATGCAAGGAGGCCCATCCTCCATGGGATGGTGATGTGGCGTCTACATGGCGGCCCATCCTCATGGGTGTAACACCCTTAATACTGGACGGAATTTAACTAATAATTATATGAACTTTGTACTAATTAGAGTTTACAAAAACTTTTCGTGTTTCAAACCATACACATTTGTAATAGTACCAAAAACAAATCCAAGATAGTGCATAACAAGTTTAAAGTTAACCCTTGCTAGTCAACTAACAACTAGTTTAAAGGATTTAAAACACGACTGACAAAACATTTACACGTGATTAAAGTCTAGACGAAGTTAAGTTTGGTGCGGAAGCTTCAAAATGCCTGTTCGGTTCTTGACAACGTACTTGATCACCATCCGAAAGGACCTCATCCTTACCTAGGGTCAAACCACTAAAAACATTAGTTTTGACATTAATACAGTACATATAAACGAATTCCGACATCGAAAAGTGGATAAAATACTCAGTTTTCTAGGCTCTACCGTAATTTACAGTATCTACCGTAAATTATGGTAGGCCCTGAATGTTCCTGGTCTGCCGTAAATCAGTAAAGGTTCACCGTAAGACCTTTATTCTCCACCGTAAATTACGGTGGAGACCGTAATTTACGGTGGATACTGTAGCTTTGCCATTTAACTATTTTGTGGATTTCGCCCTAATCAGCATACCGTTTTAGGCTATTTCTTTCTTGTATGTCTGTAAATTCATTACGGACATGTTCTTTTTTATTATCATACCAACAATTGACTCACCGATCATACGGCTAAAAGTTACTATACTATTATTTATTCGACCCATTCCAACTATAAGTGTATATTTCCAATTTCTTATTCTAAGACCTTTTTGATGCCATTACCCAAGTTCCCGGGCTTGTACATCTTGGTATGTTTGCGCTATTCATGGCTTTGTGTTTCCTTGGAATTAAAAGCTCGTTTCCTCGGAATTCAACATTCCGTTTTAAACAGCCTTTTCAACATACCCTCACTTATTATTCCAATATCCTGGATTCACAACTTTAATTATCATAACTAGGTTCATAAGCGTAGTGGAATCCAACACTTAACAACTTACGAAACCATCATATCTCTAATGTCATGATTCCTTTTTATGGTATCTATACAACCTGTTTGACTATCTAGTGAAAACCATCACTTTATTAACAAGTCAAACCAAATCCCAAATCTTTATTTTGACCCGTTTGATGTTCAAGTGAACTACACCACTTTAGAACACGTTAAACGCATCCTTTACACTACGATTCTATCTATACACTAAACTCAAACATATATGCGTAATTTAACGAGACCAAGGTCACGTACCTTTAGAGCACACCCTTCAAGCGTATCTCCTCCTCCGGCTTGTCCGCTTGACGATCCGGATGCTTGGCCTAAAGAGTTCAATTCAACTTACATTTAGAACTCTTTTTGTAATTATAAACACATAAATTGCCACATTAGTCAATTATGCGTTTTTATCCGATTTTTAACATATTAATTCCCCACTTAGGCATTTCAACAAACACCTAGTGGGTCAAATTTTCACATGATTATTACCAAGTTCATGACTTGTTAATTTCTCTAAATCAACTTCAATTAGGCAAATATATACATATTTTCAACATCAATATTTCAGAGATTATCACATAATTTCAGTTTACACTAAATCAAAAGTCTTAATCCTAGTGTTTATCAAGTTCTACTAACTTGTTAATCACCCACTATGGTGCTTATGAACCTTACAAACATCATGCATGATTTTTGACAAGAATTCGTCTAGGGTTTGTCCCTAAACCTTATATCACTTTCAATTTCATTCATGCATGACACAATCAAGCTCAATTTCAACTTTTCATGATTTGTCTAGATCTTGAGATGAATCGAAAATACCGAAATTTGCATACCTTATGATCCCTACAACAAGGAGACCACTAATCTATATTCAGATTTTGATTTGAACTTGATTTGAGCCTTCAATTCGTGGTTTTTGTGAATGCTAGGGTTTTGGAGAATGGGGGTCGCCCTTCTCTTGCTTCTGATCGACCAGACATCCCCAAATGGGGTGTTTGGTTTTTTTTAATTAAAAATTGATAATACAAGTTTCAATTTTGACAACATAAGCCCCTCCACTTTTGTTTAACATATAGTTTGGTTATTCTAACCCTATTTCGAGTTATTTCTAGACTTCTAGCTAACTAGGTTATAATTTCCTAGTAAAATAAATTCTTGTTTATTTATACTTTATAATTCTAATATAAAGTTTTATATTTTCGGGATGTTACAAGTCCACCCCCCTTAAAAAGGGTTTCGTCCCCGAAACCAAATTTACGTACCAAATAGTATGGGGTAGAGCCGTTGCATCTCTTCTTCGGATTCCCATGTGGTATCCGCACCCTTCCTGTGTTCCCATTTAACCTTTACTTGGTTAATCACTTTGTTCCTCAAACTCTTCTCTTTACGATCTAAAATCGCAATTGGTTTTACTGCATAGTTGAGGCTGTTATCCACATCGATATCATCGTAGTGGATATGAGCAGTTTCGTCTGCTAAACATTTTCGGAGATGTGACACATGGAATGTGCTATGAATCCCACTCAACTCCTCGGGTAGTTCGAGACGATATGCTACTTTACCAATCCGTTCGGTGATTCTGAGTGGCCCAATAAATCTTGGGCTCAACTTCCCTCTTTTCTGAACCGTATTATTCCTTTCCATGGCGATACTTTCAGCATTACCTTATCGCCCACTTGAAACTCAATCGCCCTCTTTCGTTTATCCTCGTACGCCTTTTGTCAATCCTGAGCCGCTTTTAGGTGAGTTCGGACCATATCGATCTTCTCGTTCGTAGTTCGAATTATATCAGTAGGGGCTAGTCCTCGTGGACCCACTTCTCCCCAACATACCGGGGTTCGACACTTTCTACCATATAACATCTCATACGGGGCCATTTTAATGCTCGAGTGATAGCTATTGTTATATGAAAATTCGAACAAGGGTAGATAGACATCCCAACTACCCCCGAAGTCAATAATGCAAGCCCGCAGCATATCCTCCAACGTTTGTATTGTTCTTTCACTCTGCCCATCCGTTTGTGGATGGTAAGCGGTGCTAATGAACAGTTTAGTCCCCATTTGTTCTTGGAAGTCACGCCAAAAATTCGAAGTGAACCGAGTATCTCTGACTGACACAATGGATATCGGTACCCCATGACGTGCTATGATTTCATTGGTGTACACCTCCGACATCTTCTCGGATGTTTAAGTTTCACGAATCGGAATGAAGTGAGCACTTTTCGTCAATCTGTCCACGACTACCCATATAGCATCAAACCCGCGGTTGGTTTTGGGTAATTTGGTCAACAAATCCATGGTGATTTGTTCCCATTTCCAAACTGGGATGTCCAATGGTTGCAACTTACCATATGGCTTTTGGTGCTCCGCTTTGACTTGCAAGCATGTCAAACACTTCTCCACATATTTCACGATGTCTCTTTTCATTCCGGGCCACCAATAATTTTGTTTTAAATCGTTATACATCTTGGTCGCCCCCGGATGTATCGAATAACGAGATTTATGGGCCTCGTCAAGTAGAAGTGCCTTGGCCCCACATGAGTTTGGAACCTAAATTCTCCCAAATCGAGTTTTCAATCCTTGGTTATCATCCACCAGGATTTTTAACTGCCCAACTATTCTTTCCCTTTTTACATTTTCTTCCTTTATTGCTTCGATTTGAGATTTCCGGATTTGCTCAAGCAAACCCGATGTCACAATTAGTTGCATCGATCGTACTCGAATAGGCGTATAATCTGTCTTTTGGCTCAACGCGTCTGCCACTAAATTAGCCTTCCCGGGGTGGTAATGTATTTCACAATCAAAGTCTTTGACGGTTTCTAACCACCGCCTCTGCCTCATATTTAATTCCTTCTGATCGAAGAAATACTTCAAGCTTTTATGGTCGGTAAAGATAGTGCATTTCAACCCATACAAATAATGCCTCTATATTTTCAAGGTGAACACCATCGCCGCCAACTCGAGGTCATGGGTAGGATATCTCTTCTCATGAGTCTTTAGCTGCCTTGAGGCATAGGCTATAGCCTTTCCCCGTTGCATCAAAACGCAGCCAAGCCCCGAATGCGATGCATCTGAGTAAACTACCATGTCGTCTGTTCCATCTGGTAATGACAATACCGGTGCATGGGTCAGTTTTTCCTTAAGCGTTTGGAACGCCCTTTCTTGATCATCACCCCAGTTAAACTTTTCGTCCTTACGGGTTAACTTGGTTAATGGCATAGCAATTTTGGAGAAATCCTGTATGAATCTTCGATAATAACCCGCAAGCCCCAAAAAGCTTCCGATCTCCGAAGGATTCTTCGGTGGATCCCATCTCTCCACGGCTTCTATCTTTGACGGGTCTACTAACACCCCGTTTGCACTAATGATGTGCCCGAGGAATTGTACTTCTCGCAACCAGAAAGCACATTTCGAGAACTTTGCATACAATTTCTCTTTTCTGAGCGTCTCTAATACTTCACGCAAATGATTTGTGTCTTCCGCTTCATTCTTCGAATATATCAAGATGTCATCAATGAACACTATTACCGACTTATCTAGCATAGGCTTACATACCCGGTTCATGAGTCCATGAATGCTGCGGGTGCATTAGTTAACCCAATGGACATCACAAGGAACTCGTAATGTCCATACCGTGTACGGAAAGCCGTCTTCGGTATATCTTCCTCCTTGACTTTCAACTGATGGTATCCCGATCTAAGGTCGATCTTGGAGAACCAACTTGCGCCTTGCAATTGATCAAATAAATCGTCGATTCTTGGGAGTGGGTATCGATTCTTCACCGTGAGTTTATTTAACTCCCTGTAATCGATACACATGTGCATGCTCCCATCCTTCTTTTTCACAAATAGCACCGGTGCGCCCCACGGAGACACACTAGGCCGGATAAACCCTTTGTCTAACAGATCTTGAATTTGCGACATCAATTCTTGTAATTCTGATGGCGCGAGTCGATACGGTGCCTTGGCCACAGGTTTCGCGCCTGGAACCAATTCGATCCTGAACTCTACCTCCCGTTCTGGCGGTATTCCTGGTAGGTCCTCCAGAAATACGTCGGCATATTCGCGTACCGCCGGTACATCTTCAATCTCTAGTGATCTCTTGTCTGGTTCGTTTGGGTATATCATGAATGCCCTACAACCGTGCCTCATGAGCTTGCGAGCTTTTAGCATTGAACACATAACGGGATTACCCCTCTTTTCGCCGTATATGGTAACAGATTTTCCACTTAGAGATGTTAGTTTTATCTCCTTGCGGAAACATACGACTCTCGCATGGTATCGGGATAGCCAATCCATCCCGACTACTACTTGGAATTCCCCCATCGACATAGGAATCAAGTCTATTGAATATTCTTCATCGTCAATGTTTATCTTACAATCCCGACATACATCACACACAAGGAAACTTTTGTTATCACCTATTTCTACTTCTAATGGCATAGGCAATTTTGTTAGTACAAAAGAAGGATGTCGAATAAATCCATGTGAAATAAAGGATTTATTCGCACCCGTATCAAATAACACATGTGCAGGAATTGAATTTATGGCAAATATACCTGAGACCACATCGGGCTCTGTTTTTGCCTCCACTACTGTTAACTGGAAAGATCTTGCCTTTGCTCTTGGTGTCTCAGTGTGTGTATTCTTGTCATCTTTCTTTCCGATCAACTCCGGGCACTCAGATTTCTTGTGACCCGGTTGGTAGCATTTGTAACACACCGACACCTTTCCCGGACACAATGCAGCAGTGTGCCCCGTTTTCCCACATATAGGACACGGTTTGTCCTTGAACCGGCACTCACCTTTATGCCCCTTCCCGCATATCTTGCAGTTTGATGACCCGCTTTTCCTTCTTGTTTCTTTGAGGATTCTGTTGTGCGCGCCTTTTTCGTTGGGCTTGGATTGACTATCTGCGCCCTTCTTGCACCTCTTTCAATCTGTTTCTTCAACTCTATCTCCCGTTCCCGAGCAACGTTTATAATCTCGGTGAGAGTCTCATACTTTGAAGGAGTCATAAACTCCCTATACTCGGCGCTCAACATATTATAATAATAATATATTTTCTGCTCCTCATTCGTTATCAATTCATCACAAAACTTCATCTTATCCATGAACATTCCCGTGATTTTATCAATAGATTCACCCTTGTGTCAAAGTTGCATGAATTCTTCCTTGGTCAACCTCCCCATTGTAAATTGGCGGTTTGCACGCCATGGACTCTTTATATGAACAAGACTTTCGTCCTCCCGACTTTTCCTTTGCTAAATTGGTATTATCTTCCAATTTCTTGATTCTTTCTTCCACCACCGATAATACTGTGTTTTGGATTTTATCGATAAAACCCGACAAACTGTTTTCGATTGCCTTCCCTACCTCTTCAGCAATCACTTCTCCGTTTGCTCGGTGACTCTTGGTACCGCATTATCATTACCTTTATCCGTCATCTTTAACTGAAATGTTTACATCAAGCGTTAAACATTTCATCCATAGCATATGGTTTATTTACTTCGGTTTATTCAAGTTCATAACTTGCTTTTGCCGCTCTTATTTAATGCACTTTCCGGGTTTGAGTGTATTAACACACTCTTCCCATGCATATCGATTCATCATTCCCCTTTTTATACTTAGTAACTCTACTTAGAACAATTAATTCTTACAGGATCCTTGATCAAGTTTGAACCGAACACTTTGTTGACAACCTTAAGCTGTGATTACCAACTTTTAACACCCTTAATACTGGACGGAATTTAACTAATAATTATATGAACTTTGTACTAATTAGAGTTTACAAAAACTTTTCGTGTTTCAAACCATACACATTTGTAATAGTACCAAAAACAAATCCAAGATAGTGCATAACAAGTTTAAAGTTAACCCTTGCTAGTCAACTAACAACTAGTTTAAAGGATTTAAAACATGACTGACAAAACATTTACACGTGATTAAAGTCTAGACGAAGTTAAGTTTGGTGCGGAAGCTTCAAAATGCGTGTTCGGTTCTTGACAACGTACTTGATCACCATCCGGAAGGACCTCATCCTTACCTAGGGTCAAACCACTAAAAACATTAGTTTTGACATTAATACAATACATATAAACGAATCCTGACATCAAAAAGTGGATAAAATACTCAGTTTTCTGGGCTCTACCGTAATTTACGGTATCTACCGTAAATTACGGTAGGCCCTGAATGTTCCTGGTCTGCCGTAAATCAGTAAAGGTTCACCGTAAGACCTTTATTCTCCACCGTAAATTACGGTGGAGAACGTAATTTACGGTGGATACTGTTGATTTGCCATTTAACTATTTTGTGGATTTCGCCCTAATCCGCATACCGTTTTAGGCTATTTCTTTCTTGTATATCTGTAAATTCATTACGGACAAGTTCTTTTTGATTATCATACCAACAATTGACTCACCGATCATATGGCTAAAAGTTACTATACTATTATTTATTCGACCCATTCCAACTATAAGTGTATATTTCCAATTTCTTATTCTAAGACCTTTTTGATGCCATTACCCAAGTTCCCGGGCTTGTACATCTTGGTATGTTTGCGCTCTTCATGGCTTTGTGTTTCCTTGGAATTAAAAGCTCGTTTCCTCGGAATTCAACATTCTGTTTTAAACGGCCTTTTCAACATACCCTCACTTATTATTCCAATATCCTGGATTCACAACTTTAATTATCATAACTAGGTTCATAAGAGTAGTGGAATCCAACACTTAACAACTTACGAAACCATCATATCGCTATTGTTATGATTCCTTTTTATGGTATCTATACATCCCGTTTGACTATCTAGTGAAAACCATCACTTTATTAACAAGTCAAACCCAATCCCAAATCTTTATTTTGACCCGTTTGATGTTCAAGTGAACTACGCCACTTTAGAACACGTCAAACGCATCCTTTACACTACGATTCTATCTATACACTAAACTCAAACATATATGCGTAATTTAACGAGACCAAGGTCACGTACCTTTAGAGCACACCCTTCAAGCGCGTATCTCCTCCTCCGGCTTGTCCGCTTGACGATCCGGATGCTTGGCCTAAAGAGTTCAATTCAACTTACATTTAGAACCCTTTTTAACATTATAAACACATAAATTGCCACATTAGTCAATTATGCGTTTTTATCCGATTTTTAACATATTAATTCCCCACTTAGGCATTTCAACAAATACCTAGTGGGTCAAATTTTCACATGATTATTACCAAGTTCATGACTTGTTAATTTGTCTAAATCAACTTCAATTAGGCAAATATATACATATTTTCAACATCAATATTTCAGAGATTATCACATAATTTCAGTTTACACTAAATCAAAAGTCTTAATCCTAGTGTTTATCAAGTTCTACTAACTTGTTAATCACCCACTATGGTGCTTATGAACCTTACAAACATCATGCAAGATTTTGACAAGAATTCATCTAGGGTTTGTCCCTAAACCTTATATCACTTTCAATTTCATTCATGCATGACACAATCAAGCTCAATTTCAACTTTTCATGATTTGTCTAGATCTTGGGATGAATAAAAAATACCGAAATTTACATACCTTATGATCCCTACAACAAGGAGACCACTAATCTATATTCAGATTTTGATTTGAACTTGATTTGAGCCTTCAATTCGTGGTTTTTGTGAATGCTAGGGTTTTGGAGAATGGGGGTCGCCCTTCTCTTGCTTCTGATCGACCAGACATCCCCAAATGGGGTGTTTCGTTTTGTTTTTAATTAAAAATTGATAATACAAGTTTCAATTTTGACAACATAAGCCCCTCCACTTTTGTTTAACATATAGTTTGGTTATTCTAACCCTATTTCGAGTTATTTCTAGACTTCTAGCTAACTAGGTTATAATTTCCTAGTAAAATAAATTCTTGTTTATTTATCCTTTATAATTCTAATATAAAGTTTTATATTTTAGGGATGTTACAATGGGGATGAGCCTCCCCATACCCTCTAGTCTAAAGAGAAGTGTTCATCCGAGTTAAGTCAAAGGCCCAATTATTTTGAGGATATTCAGGTTTGTTTGGTTCATTCGGAATTCATTGTGAGTGGAAATTGCATTAATGTTTGTTTGAAGTTAATTTGTTTGTGGTCCAATTAAAAGTTTTGTTGGTGGGTCAAGTGCTCAACTAAGTCCATTCGAACAAGTACACTACCGGGCCCAAGTCCTTAGTCCATCATTTCAGTCATCTGAATATTATTTGTCAAGTTGTTCAAGGTTGTGGCTCATCCAAAAGTTGGTTCTCATAGTCAAGTCCAAAGTTCTTGATTGGTGTGATCTAGCACATTTGGAAAAACAATTCATTTGGAGTCTCTTCATATTCTCGGGAATTCACATTGATTATCATACTCACGATTCAAGTGGTTTAAGTGTTTTTTTGTTTAAAAAATCTTCGCTTAAACATTTGCTTTGTTTGTTTGTAGGTGTGAAAATCATAGTGTGAAAAACAAAGGAGAAGAAAAACAAGGAATCGAACATCATGGCTGAAGATTTTTATAACACGTTCTACAAGGCTTATACGTCAGAGTCTTCCGAAACATCGATTGTCATACCAAAAAGCATTTCAAAAGCTATAACTGAAAATATTAATCATGATAATTTTTACTGAACTAACTCGAAACCACCTAAACTTGATAGTATTGAGGATTACACTTGGTGGAAAGAACGATTTATTAACTGGGCCAAAGGTTATGCACACGAGAGTTGGTTTTGTCTGGAGTTTGGATATAGTCGGCCTGTTGATGATAAAAACGAAGAAATTCCTCTTAAAATCTTATCAGTAGAAGATAAAAAGAATTTCTCATCTGAACAATGAATGATTTCCTTGATTCAACAATCGATCAGAGATGATATATTTGTTTTGTTAAATCATGATGGGTTATCTAAATCAGTGTGGGAAGCTCTACGGTGTCACACCCCGACCGCGTATAACAACGAACCGCGGCGGAAACGCCGGGGAGTGATCGCGACAGAATTAATTGTTTCATAACCATGGCATACAAAGTTTTATTTATTTATTAAACAAGGATGTTACATTGTTTCAAACAGGAAATACAGAGTTTATAACATAATTAAACATAGTCTAGCTCCATTTTATGTCTCTAAGGCACAGGTCCGCCCTAGTATTGTGATCAACATCCTACGGAAAAGCACCTGAAAACACATGTGAAAATAGGTACGTCAGCATAAAAATGCCTGTGAGATACATAGGTTTGTGAAAATAGGATTCATGACTTGTATTTGAGAAAATGTTTAGTCATGAACCTTGTAATTTGCTTTGTCTTGTAAAGCATTTGAAAACAATAAGATCCGATGATATGTATAAGTAAATGTTAGGTTAAATAAATGACCATGTAAAAAGATGTGTTTGTAAATCAATGTCTTGTGAAAAGTATGTTATTTGTATAAAATGTTCTATGTCTCAAACTGAAATGATTCAAATAACGTTACGCCATGTAATACCATACAAACACTTATATATAGGAAGTACCAGCGGCGTATCCACCATGCTTGTATCATATTACACACGCATCGTTAACTTAATCACTTAATCAAACCAAACCAATTGTCAAATGTATTGAAAAATATGTCAAAGTGTTTATGTCAAGATGTAAATCATGTCAAATGTCTATGTCAAATATCCATGTCAAATGTCTATGTCAAATATCCATGTCAAATGTCTATGTCAAATACCCATGTCAAATGTCTATGTCAAAATGTCCTGTCAAATGTCTATGTCAAATATCCATGTCAAATGTCTATGTCAAAATGTCATGTATGGCAAGTGAAATGTCTCAACTAAACCATATGCACGAAAACAAAGTATTGAAGTAAAACTTGGTTTAAATCAAAGCTATGTTTTGTGTAAATGCATGCAACTATTTAATATGAACATTTATGCGGTATTGTGAAAATGCATACATCCAAGCCTGGCGACTGTGGTGATAAACCCTTTAAACAAATTAAAGGTCTATCTGTCTTAATAACAACGAATTCGGTCATTCCTTTCATCCCCTTTCCCTGGGACGTCCGGAATGGGAGTTGTCAATTCCTATGGTACCACTACCTACTAACGAACGGCATGATCGGTGTTAATGAATGTATTGTCCCATGTAAACAAACCAAATGTCATACCAAAAATGTAAGCATGTGATGAAAACAATGTACTAAGTATGCACGCAATGGACATACATAGCATAAAATGTAAATGTAAAACGATGTACTAAGTATGAACTAAATGGACATACATAGCATAAAACACAATGAGATCATGTACTATAATGTACTAACGAACATAGCAGGTATATGATGTGAAAACAGGAAAGCATGAAAGTAACAAGTAGGCACATGTGTTCCACCCCAAAACAGTTTGGAAAACAGTAAAAGAGGGGTCTATGTACTCACTTGAGATTGCTCAGTTGTCTAAAGATAACCACCGAGTAATGCTATAGATCACGGAATCAAACGGCACCTAATATAGGTAACTATGTTAATAAACCGGACCTAAATCGGAAGACTGGGTAGCATTAGGGTTTGTAAACCAAATGAGTGTAGGAACTCATGTGATATGGTTTAACAAAGCCTACATGCTAAATGAAACTTGACCTAAGTCTTATCGACCCATTACGATCCGTTTAGGTAGCTTATGCTACTTTAACGCATCGTGCGCGTGAAACGCGTTTGGACCGCCTAACTAGTCCTATGACAAGTGTTATATGCCTAAACATGTTATATAATCAGTTATGTGACAAAAATTTAGGTTACATATGCTTAATTACCAATTAGACATGAAAAGGGTATTCTGGTAATTTACCTAAGGCATATAAACTACCTATCATACAACTACTTAAACGATGTGACCATAGGGTATAACCTCGGAAGGTTATTCCCTACCTACTATGGTCACCTAATGTATTTGGTCGGATCCTAATGATCGACCAAATGGGTCGAGTTCGAAGGTATAGGCGATTTATTAGATCGCCTACCCTACGACTCTAGACAACGTGGTAATCAGTGGGCATAGTCCCAAAGGACTATGACCAACGTGATTACACTCACGTTGCGAAGTTCAAACGAACTTCGCATTGACCATTACTGGTCAACGCTGAAAGTCAAACAAAGTTTGACTTTCTGACTCGAAAAGCAGTAAAAATAAGGAAAAGAACGAAAGAATACTAACCCAGGGTCCTCGAATGCTAAACTCAATTCGAAAATCTCAGGTATGAAACAAATGTTTCAACTTAGAGTTTCTCAAAATGAATTTCTAGTGATTTTGAACAAAGGGGGGTGGGGTATTTATAGTATTCGGTCCACCGTTGAGATCGTTTCTTGGAAAAGGGGAAACGATCAAGGCCGTACACTTGTTGCAAGGTTATGGAAGCTTAATTCCATCCTTATCTAGTGACTAGGCAATGGAGAACATGTGGTGGAGGATTAAATGGCTGCAACTTGTGATTAAAAACATTTAATCTGGTCAGAAGGTGGGAAGCGGCCCGCTTTAGGATCAGCCAAACACAATGCGGGCCGCCTGAGCATGTCAGATCAGAAACAACTTTCAAAAATGACAGTTTAGGTCCCTGCACGTGTTTAAGGCCATTTCCGACACTTCTAAGGTCCGTAAAGCCAACTTTAAGGCCCTAAAATGTTGCCTAAACATTGTGGACATGAAACATGTTCAAAAATATGTCGGATGATGGTTCGTTTGGTCGTACGAACGCCATGTTCGCTTAATTACGACGGAATGCGCATAAGCGCAAAAAAAACGATCCAAATGACGCAACGAATGGATTTTTCTTAAGGCGAACACTAAAATATAATGTAGTCATGTTCACATAAATTTTTGGATGTCCGAATGTATTCAGAACGTAAGTTATGCGCGAAAATGCAAACTTGTGCACTTTTTGACACTTTTAGTCCCTGAATGACCCAAAAGTTTATTTTAGCACACCGAACCCCTCAAAGCCTATTTCTAAGCTATGTAAAGGATATTTAAGGTGTGTTTAACTTATGGTTATGTTCCGGAATGTTCGTTACAGTTCAAATTGACATACTTTCGCAGTTTGTCATATTTAGTCCCTGTAAGCGAATTAACTTGTTTTTGCCATACCAAAGCCTTCAAAACTTATTTCTAAGTTATCTAAAGGTTATTTAAGGTATGTTGAGTATATGTTGATGTTCCGGAGTATTTCTCGCATTAAACTGAGTACGTTTACGCACTAGTTTGCGTATAACTCTCCAGAAAGTGATGTAGAGTTTGGAATTGGATAAAAGTCAAAACATGAAAAATGTAAAACATAACAAAACAAACATTGTGATCAAATAACATTGTTTTATTGATAACGGAACTGTTCATAGTGATTACAAGCACAGTTGTTACAGTCTCCCCTACTTGTGGAAATTTCGTCCCGAAATTTATTTAGAGGAAACTCGTGGAAAAAGATGTGGATATTTCGCCTTCATTTGATCTTCGCGTTCCCAAGTAAACTCAGGTCCACGTTTAGCTTCCCAGCGAACTTTGACCAAAGGAATGCGCTTGCGTTTTAGCCACTTGACTTCACGTTCCACGATTTCCACTGGTTTCTCAACAAATTTCAGTGTTTTGCCAACACGAATTTCGTCAAGCGGTATGGAGTAGTTCTCCTCAGCTGTACACTTTTTGAGATTTGATATGTGAAAAGTTGGATGAACATTTCCAAGTTCAGGAGGTAACTCAAGTCTGTAGGCCACCTTTCCGATTCTTTCGACGATCTTGAATGGTCCAACGTATCTAGGTGCAAGTTTTCCTTTCTTTCCAAATCTGATCACACCTTTCCAAGGTGAGACCTTAAGTAATACACGATCACCGACTTGAAAATCCAAGGGTTTGCGTTTTGGGTCCGCGTAAATCTTCTGACGGCTTCTAGCTGCCTGAAGGTTATCACGAACTTTCTTGACCTTGTCAGTTGTCTCTAAAATGAGGGCAGGTCCAGTAAGTTGAGCCTCGCCAATCTCATTCCAGCAAACTGGTGAACGACATTTTCGACCATAGAGAGCCTCGAAAGGAGCCATTTGGATGCTAGTGTGATAACTGTTGTTGTAGGAGAATTCAATCAATTTAAGATGTGAATCCCAGCTACCACCAAAATCGATCACACAAGCTCTAAGCATATCCTCCAGAGTCTGGATTGTTCTCTCAGATTGACCATCCGTTTGCGGATGATAAGCTGTGCTCAGATTAAGTTGGGTCCCCATAGCAGATTGCATGGTTCTCCAAAAATGAGAAGTGAAACGAGCATCTCTGTCAGAAATGATATTCAACGGAACACCATGTCGAGCTACAATTTCATCCACATAGATTTGTGCAAGTCTGTCAGCAGGAAAATCCTCACGGATTGGCAAGAAATGTGCTGACTTTGTAAGACGATCAACGACTACCCAGATGGCATCATGACCTTTCTTTGTGCGTGGAAGTTTGGTAACGAGATCCATAGTAATGTTTTCCCATTTCCAAACTGGGATCTCTGGTTGTTCCAATAAACCAGATGGACGCTGATGTTTAGCCTTAACCTTAAGACAAGTAAGGCATTTGGATACGTATAAGGCAATGTCTTTCTTCATACCAGGCCACCAATAGTGAATACGAAGATCCTTATACATTTTATCTGAGCCCGGATGAATAGAATAACGAGACTTATGGGCTTCATCCATAAGCAAGGTACGAAGATCATCCTGGCTTGGGACCCACAAACGGTCCATGAAGTAATATGATCCATTGTCCTTCAGTTCCAGAGCAGGCGTTATGTGATAGGGAAATTCCTTATCCATCAATCCTTGTGAAACACAAGATTGTTGAGCTAGAGAAATGCGTGCTTGAATATCAGATCGAGCTTGAATAACAGATTGATCACGTACACAATGAAGCTTAGTACGTTCCTTACGACTCAATGCATCAGCTACGACATTCGCCTTACCAGGATGGTAGCGAATTTCGCAGTCGTAGTCGTTTAAAAGCTCAACCCAACGTCGCTGTCTCATGTTGAGTTCTTTCTGGTTGAAGATATGCTGAAGACTTTTGTGGTCTGTGAAAACCACACATTTTGTACCGTACAAATAGTGTCTCCAGATCTTGAGAGCAAAGACAACTGCACCCAACTCAAGATCATGAGTGGTGTAGTTTTTCTCATGTATCTTCAACTGCCTCGATGCATAAGCTATGACTTTGTTCCTTTGCATAAGAACACAGCCAAGACCCGATTTCGATGCATCACAATACACAACAAAATCATCATCACCCTCAGGTAATGATAGAACAGGCGCATCGCAAAGCTTCTGCTTCAAGTGTTGAAAAGCTTCCTCTTGTTTGTTTCCCCAATAAAAGGGCATTTTCTTCTGAGTTAGAGCAGTTAGAGGAACTGCAATCTTCGAGAAGTTTTCTATGAAGCGGCGGTAATAACCCGCTAGACCAAGAAAGGAACGAACTTCAGTAGGAGTAGTAGGTGTATCCCAATCCTTAATCGCACTGATCTTGGAGGGATCTACATGGATACCTTGTTCGTTGATAATATGTCCTAAGAATTGAACCTCTTTAAGCCAGAATTCACACTTGGAGAATTTGGCAAAAAGTTGCTCTTTCTTTAGGAGTTCCAGAGTAAGACGAAGATGTTGCTCGTGATCAGCTCGCGTCTTAGAGTAAATCAAGATGTCATCAATAAAAACAATGACGAATTGATCCAAATAAGGTTTGCAGACCCTATTCATTAAGTCCATGAAAACAGCCGGAGCATTAGTCAAACCGAATGGCATGACTGTGAATTCATAATGCCCATACCGGGTACGGAATGCTGTCTTCGGAATGTCTTCTTCTTGCACCCGAAGTTGATGATATCCAGATCGCAGATCAATCTTCGAAAAATAAGAAGCGCCTTGTAACTGATCAAAGAGATCATCGATGCGAGGTAGGGGATATCGATTCTTGATGGTAAGCTTGTTAAGCTCACGATAATCGATACACATCCTAAAGGATCCATCCTTCTTCTTGACAAAAAGAACGGGAGCACCCCAAGGTGAAAAACTGGGACGGATAAAGCCTTTGTCAGAGAGCTCCTGAAGCTGCTTAGACAACTCCTGCATCTCAGATGGTGCAAGACGGTATGGAGCTCTAGCAATGGGGTTGGCACCAGGTACGAGATCAATACGGAACTCGACTTGGCGTGCTGGAGGTAGACCAGGTAAATCTTCAGGGAACATTTCAGAATAATCCCGAACGACAGGAATATCTGAAATAGACTTACCCTTGCCTTTATCTTCTGTAACATGTGCTAAGAAAGCCACATAGTTCTTCTGCAGGTACTTCCGAGCTTTAAAACAAGACATGAGTTTGAGACCAACGGTAGGCTTCTCACCTTGAACCTGCAGAATCTCGCCTGTCGAAAGCGGCACACGAACAATCTTCTCAGAACAAACTATCTCTGCGTGATGCTTGGATAACCAATCCATTCCCACAATAACATCGAAGCTTCCAAGTTGCATAGGCGTGAGGTCAATAGGGAAAAGATGATCATTTAGGTTCAACTGGCAGTTGCGTAGAACAGAATCAAGAATAATGGGTTCACCACTAGCAACCTCTACTGTCAAAGATTTGCCTAGTTTCGTTCTAGACACTCGAAGCATTGGTTCAAAGGACAAAGACACGAAACTCTTATCGGCACCAGAATCGAAAAGAACATATGCAGGCTGATTATTAATAAAGAACGTACCGTTCACCACATTCTCATCCGCCTGCGCCTCTTGGGCATTCATGTTAAAGACTCGGCCTCTGGCCGGAGCCTGATTCTGGTTCTGGTTCTGGTTCTGGTTCGCCAGTCTTGGGCACCGATTCCTATAGTGGGTCAGATCCCCACAATTGTAACAAGCACCCGGTGGGTATTGTGGTCGTGCAGCTTGACCCTGTTGCGGAGCAGGAGGCTATGCAACTTGTTGAGCCGGGTTTTGAACTGCGCGATTCTGAGCAGATCGACAAACATTGGCGAGATGGCCTGATTTCCCACAGTTAGTACAGAAACGGCAAGGAAGTTGCGGCTGGTGGTGACTGTTGCATCTATTGCACAAAGGTGCAATCCCTGTATAGGGTCTCTTTGCTGGAGGCTGTGCGGGTTGGTTGGGAGCTGCCTGGTTAGCTTGGGCAGTGACAGCAAAGTTTTGGGCACCCTTTCGCTTCCTTGATTTCTTTGATGCTTCACCTTCCTTACCCTTACCCTTATTCTTGTTTTTCTCAGAATTAGTCTCCTTCTTTTTATCACCCTTGCGGGTGAGTTTACCCTTCCTGACTAGAGTCTCAGTGAGGGTAGCAGACAACTCGATAGCTTGGCGAAGGGTAGTAGGATTAACACCAGTCAAAATCTCCAGAATAGAATCGGGTAGCCCATCAATATACCTCTCGATCGCTTTATCCGGAGGGGTAACCATGGTGGGACACAATAGACTGAGTTCTTCAAAACGATCCGTGTATGCACGGTGTTCAGCCCCATCTTGCTTTAAGTCATCAAACTCTCGTTCCAAAACTCGAATTTCATGACGGGGACAAAACTCCTTCATCATGAGAGCCCGAAGCTCTTCCCATGTCTGTGCCAACGCCACTTCGGCACCCCTATCGCGCTTAATACCATTCCACCAGGTAAGCGCTCGATTCTCAAACACGCTTGAAGCAAATTCAACCCTACGCGCATTCTGACACTGCACATGTAAGAATGTGCTCTCAATACTTTCAAACCACCGTAGGAGCGCAGTTGCTCCTTGCGACCCAGAAAACTTAAGCGGCTTCGCAGAATTGAAATTCTTGAAATTACAGTGTGCGTTATTGTTGTTATTGCCGTTGTTGTTAAATATATCGTGGACTTGAGTTACAACACCGGGTAGTACAGCAGCCACTTGCTGAGAAACCAGGGCTGCAATCTCTTCAATAGTAAAAGTTCGAGGATCGCGACGAGGAGGCATTCTAAAAGAGGAAAACATGAAAGAAAACGAGTGAGATGATTGGATGAAAAGAATGAGATGAAACAAAATCAACAAGAGCAAAGATGGTGGTCATTCGTCCGTATCACAGAGCAAACAAACAACACACAGTGACTTATCAAAGTAAATGGGTCAAAAATAATGTATAATGAAGACATGCTCGCCTATAAGTGAACACTCACTCCAAGAATTCCCAGGTAAGCACAACTGGTCTCGCGTCTGGTTGAGATGTATACGAAGTGCTTGCCTAGACAGAAAACCCAGAATACAGGCATTCACCCTTCCAGTTTGCACATGTTCACATTATTTAAAACCCAAAACGTTTGACGGGATTTTGAAAATTTGAAGGCACAAGGCCAAAAACCAATACTGAAAAAGGGTTCAAAACCATATAACAGAGGGTTCAAAACCTTACAATTGAGGGTTCAAAACCTTGTAAAAATTTATTCAAAAACAGATGATTGTTTTTCGAAAATCGTTTCGGAAAAAAAATTGTGGTTCCTTGTTTTGTTAATCACCTAAGGATAGGTGATGTACATGTTTTAAGATCTAAACACAAGATAGCTTGTGTTAGGTTCCTAGAAAAGTTATAGTCTAGGTCAAAGCATTACTAATAACCTAATTCCCTATAACCATTGGCTCTGATACCAACTCTTCTGTCACACCCCGACCGCGTATAACAACGAACCGCGGCGGAAACGCCGGGGAGTGATCGCGACAGAATTAATTGTTTCATAACCATGGCATACAAAGTTTTATTTATTTATTAAACAAGGATGTTACATTGTTTCAAACAGGAAATACAGAGTTTATAACATAATTAAACATAGTCTAGCTCCATTTTATGTCTCTAAGGCACAGGTCCGCCCTAGTATTGTGATCAACATCCTACGGAAAAGCACCTGAAAACACATGTGAAAATAGGTACGTCAGCATAAAAATGCCTGTGAGATACATAGGTTTGTGAAAATAGGATTCATGACTTGTATTTGAGAAAATGTTTAGTCATGAACCTTGTAATTTGCTTTGTCTTGTAAAGCATTTGAAAACAATAAGATCCGATGATATGTATAAGTAAATGTTAGGTTAAATAAATGACCATGTAAAAAGATGTGTTTGTAAATCAATGTCTTGTGAAAAGTATGTTATTTGTATAAAATGTTCTATGTCTCAAACTGAAATGATTCAAATAACGTTACGCCATGTAATACCATACAAACACTTATATATAGGAAGTACCAGCGGCGTATCCACCATGCTTGTATCATATTACACACGCATCGTTAACTTAATCACTTAATCAAACCAAACCAATTGTCAAATGTATTGAAAAATATGTCAAAGTGTTTATGTCAAGATGTAAATCATGTCAAATGTCTATGTCAAATATCCATGTCAAATGTCTATGTCAAATATCCATGTCAAATGTCTATGTCAAATACCCATGTCAAATGTCTATGTCAAAATGTCCTGTCAAATGTCTATGTCAAATATCCATGTCAAATGTCTATGTCAAAATGTCATGTATGGCAAGTGAAATGTCTCAACTAAACCATATGCACGAAAACAAAGTATTGAAGTAAAACTTGGTTTAAATCAAAGCTATGTTTTGTGTAAATGCATGCAACTATTTAATATGAACATTTATGCGGTATTGTGAAAATGCATACATCCAAGCCTGGCGACTGTGGTGATAAACCCTTTAAACAAATTAAAGGTCTATCTGTCTTAATAACAACGAATTCGGTCATTCCTTTCATCCCCTTTCCCTGGGACGTCCGGAATGGGAGTTGTCAATTCCTATGGTACCACTACCTACTAACGAACGGCATGATCGGTGTTAATGAATGTATTGTCCCATGTAAACAAACCAAATGTCATACCAAAAATGTAAGCATGTGATGAAAACAATGTACTAAGTATGCACGCAATGGACATACATAGCATAAAATGTAAATGTAAAACGATGTACTAAGTATGAACTAAATGGACATACATAGCATAAAACACAATGAGATCATGTACTATAATGTACTAACGAACATAGCAGGTATATGATGTGAAAACAGGAAAGCATGAAAGTAACAAGTAGGCACATGTGTTCCACCCCAAAACAGTTTGGAAAACAGTAAAAGAGGGGTCTATGTACTCACTTGAGATTGCTCAGTTGTCTAAAGATAACCACCGAGTAATGCTATAGATCACGGAATCAAACGGCACCTAATATAGGTAACTATGTTAATAAACCGGACCTAAATCGGAAGACTGGGTAGCATTAGGGTTTGTAAACCAAATGAGTGTAGGAACTCATGTGATATGGTTTAACAAAGCCTACATGCTAAATGAAACTTGACCTAAGTCTTATCGACCCATTACGATCCGTTTAGGTAGCTTATGCTACTTTAACGCATCGTGCGCGTGAAACGCGTTTGGACCGCCTAACTAGTCCTATGACAAGTGTTATATGCCTAAACATGTTATATAATCAGTTATGTGACAAAAATTTAGGTTACATATGCTTAATTACCAATTAGACATGAAAAGGGTATTCTGGTAATTTACCTAAGGCATATAAACTACCTATCATACAACTACTTAAACGATGTGACCATAGGGTATAACCTCGGAAGGTTATTCCCTACCTACTATGGTCACCTAATGTATTTGGTCGGATCCTAATGATCGACCAAATGGGTCGAGTTCGAAGGTATAGGCGATTTATTAGATCGCCTACCCTACGACTCTAGACAACGTGGTAATCAGTGGGCATAGTCCCAAAGGACTATGACCAACGTGATTACACTCACGTTGCGAAGTTCAAACGAACTTCGCATTGACCATTACTGGTCAACGCTGAAAGTCAAACAAAGTTTGACTTTCTGACTCGAAAAGCAGTAAAAATAAGGAAAAGAACGAAAGAATACTAACCCAGGGTCCCCGAATGCTAAACTCAATTCGAAAATCTCAGGTATGAAACAAATGTTTCAACTTAGAGTTTCTCAAAATGAATTTCTAGTGATTTTGAACAAAGGGGGTGGGGTATTTATAGTATTCGGTCCACCGTTGAGATCGTTTCTTGGAAAAGGGGAAACGATCAAGGCCGTACACTTGTTGCAAGGTTATGGAAGCTTAATTCCATCCTTATCTAGTGACTAGGCAATGGAGAACATGTGGTGGAGGATTAAATGGCTGCAACTTGTGATTAAAAACATTTAATCTGGTCAGAAGGTGGGAAGCGGCCCGCTTTAGGATCAGCCAAACACAATGCGGGCCGCCTGAGCATGTCAGATCAGAAACAACTTTCAAAAATGACAGTTTAGGTCCCTGCACGTGTTTAAGGCCATTTCCGACACTTCTAAGGTCCGTAAAGCCAACTTTAAGGCCCTAAAATGTTGCCTAAACATTGTGGACATGAAACATGTTCAAAAATATGTCGGATGATGGTTCGTTTGGTCGTACGAACGCCATGTTCGCTTAATTACGACGGAATGCGCATAAGCGCAAAAAAAACGATCCAAATGACGCAACGAATGGATTTTTCTTAAGGCGAACACTAAAATATAATGTAGTCATGTTCACATAAATTTTTGGATGTCCGAATGTATTCAGAACGTAAGTTATGCGCGAAAATGCAAACTTGTGCACTTTTTGACACTTTTAGTCCCTGAATGACCCAAAAGTTTATTTTAGCACACCGAACCCCTCAAAGCCTATTTCTAAGCTATGTAAAGGATATTTAAGGTGTGTTTAACTTATGGTTATGTTCCGGAATGTTCGTTACAGTTCAAATTGACATACTTTCGCAGTTTGTCATATTTAGTCCCTGTAAGCGAATTAACTTGTTTTTGCCATACCAAAGCCTTCAAAACTTATTTCTAAGTTATCTAAAGGTTATTTAAGGTATGTTGAGTATATGTTGATGTTCCGGAGTATTTCTCGCATTAAACTGAGTACGTTTACGCACTAGTTTGCGTATAACTCTCCAGAAAGTGATGTAGAGTTTGGAATTGGATAAAAGTCAAAACATGAAAAATGTAAAACATAACAAAACAAACATTGTGATCAAATAACATTGTTTTATTGATAACGGAACTGTTCATAGTGATTACAAGCACAGTTGTTACATACGGGTAAGAGCCGAGGGTGGGAAACAAATCAAAAAGAATATAATAACATTACTAAAAAAGGAATTTGATTTGTCTGACTGTATAAAAGGTGAATCTGTAAGACAAATGATTGAAAGATTTTGTCACCTTAAAATTGAACTCGACAGATTTGGAATTACAAAAAACCTGTGAAGAAATCATTGATAAAATCATTGAAGCTTTACCACGAGCTGATCAGTGGCAAACGTTTGTGTTTATTTTAAAAAAATGATGTGTTGTATGATACGATTACTTTGGATGTTTTGATTGAAAAGATCGAAAGTCATGAGCTTGAGCTGCAAAAGCAAAGCAAGATGTGAAGTTCTTCGTATCAGCAGAATGTTGGTCTTTACTATAGGGGTAGTGTACCTTCGGTGTCAGTCAAGGAGTCACCAAAGATTGCTTTCAATGTTGAAAAGTCAAAAGATTCTTAGAAAAGCACATCTAGCTACGATCCAGGGTATCATTCATCTTCAACAGCTTCAAACTCTGAAGAACCCGATGAGATTCTCTGCAATATTGCCTTAAAGCTGAAAAATTCTCCAGCAATGAGCATTAATACTGCTAAACAACAAATGGGTTTTTTGGCGTCGATTTTGGAATCATACGAAAGTCTGGTGGCTGGGAGAATTGGAAATTCTGAGCTGACAAAGGAAGATTACGACCAGATAGATCCGGAAGAAATGGAACTCATTGATATTAAATGGTGTTTGGCTAGCTGCATTGGTAGAGCTCAACGATTTATGGAAATTACTGGGAGACAGTCAATTGGTGGATCATCAACAAAGATGGGCTTTGACAAATCAAAAGTGACCTGCTTTAAGTGCAAACAAAAGGGTCATTTTAAAGGAGAATGCAGAAACTCTGTTGTTGATGAAACTGTTAATCCATTTCAAACCGATTACTATCGTAAAGCGGTTTATCACAGGAACAAAGAGTAACCACCAAACATGAGACAAATTGAAGACAAGCCGGTGAAAGAGAAGTCGAGAGCACTAGCAGTTATCCAAGATGATGAGGGTTTCAACTGGAATGACTTTCTTCCAGATAAAGATCAGATAGAATCTGCTTTAGTGGCTGAAGTGAAACAGAGTGCATTTGTAGCTGTCGTGAAAGAGAAAACAAAAGAAGAGATTCTGAAAGAGAAAACATACAGAGAGAGATGTATTGTTGATTACAGAATCCAAGAAATGGAGCAAGAGTATGAAGAAGCGAGGAATTATGGAAGGTACGACAAGAAGCGAGAGTGTTACATCAACAACAAAGGAGAACCATTTGATCATCCAAGCAAAGTAGTGTATAACGACTTTCTTGCAGTAATTCCTCTATCCGGCGAATACTATTCAAATGTCACGAAAGATAAAGATTATGTGAAAAAGCTGGATAAAATCATCAGAGATGTCATGACAGCAAGTCTAAGACAGAGAGATGAAGAGAGGATGAAGAAGAATGTTGAAAGTTTGGTTGATGAACTGAAAAAGGTTGCTGAGGAAGAGAAAGTGGAAGTGGAAAAAGAAGAAGAAACAGTTGATAAAGAAGAACAGAAACCAGAAGAAGAAGCTGATAAGAAGCTGAAAAGATCGGTTGAAGTAGTTGATGCTGGTGAAGCTGTTGCCGAGGAACAGTAGGAGAAAGAAGCTGACCAGAAGCAGATTGCAGAGAAAGCCGAGGTGTCAACAACTGAGGTAAATACTTCAATTGAATCTTCTAAAGTTTTAAATAAAAATGTTGAACAGTGCAAGAAATGCATAGAAACGTGCAGTGCTTCTACTGAAAAAGATGAAAAGTTCAAAACAAGAGATATATAATTTATTAAAATTGAAAAAGTTTTCAAAGATAAATGCAAAGAAATGTTAGAAAACAAAATTTTTTTGATAGATAATGATGAAATGCTGACACAAAAATGTAAAACTTTAGAAAAAGAAAATGAGATTTTGAAAGAAAAGCGTTCAACAATGACAGAAGAGTGTTTGCAAAAAGAAAATTCGTTTCAAGAAATGAAAAAAGAGTATGATTCAATAAAACTTGCATATCATATTACAAAAGAGTCATATGAAGATGTGAAATGCCAAATGGAACTTGTTCAATCGAGATTGAAACATTGTTCTGAAACATCTGATACGCATAAGTGATAGTATAAAATAAAACAACAAGTTGTAAATTCTTACATTGAAGATGTTGCTAAGCTAAAACGTAAAATAGCTGATTTACAACAAGATAACAACAAGTTACACAGTTATCACGCTTCATCATATGTTCTTGAACGTATTTTCAATTTAAAACTGGATGATAAAGATTCTGAGAAAAACAAGAAAGGAATTGGCTCAGAGTATCATCAGGTTCCACCACCGTTTGAGGAAAAATTCACATTCTATGATGACGAGAAGGTGGAAAAAGATTTGAACATGGTTGATCAATTGCCAGATAATATACACGTAACCTATTCCAAATCTGATGATTCTACTGATTCAGAGGTGGTAGGTGTGACAACCCAAGATTCCAAGGTTTTCCCTATACACATCACTGACTATACAATTTGATTTACGTGGCGTCGTGTGTAGTTTATCTGAATGATTTATGTGTTATGTGTAATGATTGGTTGATAAATGCGTAGTGTTAAATATAAATTATTTAAGGTTTATTAATATAGTTCTTCGCCACAAGATTCCTTTGACGAAAAAGGGGTTCTTCGCCACACTTATCTTGACGAAGGAGGGATCTTCGTCGTAGGTTCTTCGTCGGAAAGGGGGGCCTCGGCCCAATCTGTTCCGTGGCCCAATAAATTGTTAGTGTTATTCCTTTTATTCGTGTGTAACAGTTCAAAACTGCAACAACTCACACGAGGAAACCCTAAAGCTCTCCCTTATTCCTTCCTTCCTGTGCGGCGACCATTGTTGAACCTCAAAGCTTTCCACCTTGGTTTATCTAAATACCCGATATCACGGTTAGTAAGTCATTGTTTGATCGATTTATGTTCTCTTGTGATGTTTAGTTAGGAGTTAAGATGATACGGAAACTGAGATTGTAAATCGGATTAACGTGATTATATGTGAATTCTTGTTGTGATGAGTTTGTTTGAATGAGTAAAATCTTGTGTATATAATGTTCTATTGACGATCGGCCGCTTGAACGTTAATCACGCCATTAGGGTTGGTACGATGAATGTGTTGATGATCCTTATGTATTTCAATGATTAGTGTTTGATTAGAATTGCATAATTTAAGGAAACTGTTTTGTTTTGTGTAGTCAATGATTGATCAGTTGTTAGGGTTTGTAGAACTTGTAAAGAAACTGATGTTTGATCCATTGTTTATGCTGAAAATGTGTAACTGATGCTATGAAATCAAGGCTTGGTGACGAAGCATGGTGATAATTCGTCACATATAACCCGACGAAGAATATTGATACTTCGTCATATGTAACCCGACGAAGAATGGGGATGCTTCATCGTGCATGGCCTCGATGAAGAATGGGGATGCTTCGTCATGCATGGTCTCGACGAAGTATGTCCTTCATCGGGGGAAATAAATAGATGAGAACAGTAGACAGTTAAATGTATGTTTTGTAGTGCATGATAACCAGAAATGAGGGTTTTGACTTAACTGTTGTGAGTAGCCAACTTATCTGTAAAACGTTGTTATGCACTACGTACATGGGATGTAGACTTGTTGTGATCTGAATACTTGTTATGTGATATACTGTGGTCTTAGCAACAATTGCAGTCTATGAAAAATACGTGATTTAGTTATTATGAAACGGGTATTTTGGTAACAACTGTTGGAACATGAACTTGCGTTGCAAACGTGTATGAAATCTAAATGGTTGCTATGTGATACGTGATTTGGATACGTGATTGTGAAACTGACTACTCTTGGTAACCACGGTAGGGTTTGGTTGACCAAATGGGAACGGGTAATGTAATGTAACATACCGAGCAAATCTAAGGTGAGTTCACTGCTCTTTTTCCAAGCATGAGTCCCGGGGAGAGACATCTGGTAACGTTCTGGGGAGGAATGTCGGGTAATTTGGTTTGACTGGAATTTTAAACTTGGGATGTTGGTTAATACACTCATATCTATCATTTAAGTCCCTTCTACCGATTTGTTGCCGGGGAGGCAACGGGGTATTAGTTAATAGCGCTATTTAGGTTTGGCACCCTCACACCGTACCGGGGAGGACGGGCGTGAACTAATGACCCCAGTCTTGACCATTTCTTTGATAGAGGCATTGGGGAATAGGGCAAATAATCTGGAGCCATCGGCGGTAATCGAGTTATTAACAACATCAAATCTCTGAAATGTTTTAAACACATATCTGGTAACTAAACGTGGTAACAAACTTTGAACTCACCTGCGTCGTCTGACACACTTGTCTGCATGCTTGCAGGTCTATAGGGTTATATCATTGGAACTTACTGTCTGGAAGGCTGGAGTGGTCATGGGTCGAGATACATGGAATTGCAAGACAAGTTTAATGGTTTTCGTACATGTGGTTTATGAAACACTTGACAATCCATAGGGGTTATAGCAATGGCTGTCTCCTTCTTGGACGTGGTCCTTTCACTTCCCTCTGAACCCTTACGAATCTCGATGCTATCGATTATCACCTGAACACTCATCTGAACGTCTAGCGAACTGTGTAGAATGTTAGGTGCTAGTACGAACGTCCTTGAGTTGGATTTCGAAGTGTCGAATGATTGGTCTATACCTTTCTCACTCCTCTTCGATTGCTGGAACTCATTGTATTAACGTCTTAGATCCCGAAGTGTGATCTCTTCTACAACACTCTCGCAACATACAGTGTATTACTCAATCAACTTGCTAGATCGATGGACAAGAGGATGAGCGTAGTACCTCACCGACCTCAGTATTAGGACGACCCTGATTACCGGCAACAGACACCAGCGAATTGACTTCAATCGAATCCTTAACCCTAGTCAGCGACTTATGGGAGTCAACTCTTACGAATCAATCGGGACAAAAGCGATGACAATTGATTATAGTGTGGAATGTGTGACTACCAGCACAATGAGTAGCGCCTTAGGACGTGACATGGAATGTGAAAAGATGGACCTTGTTAGTGAAAGAATCGTAGGGCTCCGTTTCAAGCAACGACATTAGAGGCAACAGTCACGGCAACATCAAGGTACTCGTAATCGTAGCCTACAGCATAGAAATGATGGTGCCTACGACACGGATTGGTTGTTGCTAAATCAAGACGACAATAACCAAGGGAACGACGGCAGTACTGGAAATCCTCGTAACGAGAGCGACACCCCGGGAAATGATGCTCATGGAAGGGCATTTTGGATTGGCGTGGGCGACGCCAGGATATAGCAACATGGTGGCCTGCATGTTCTTGGAAACTAATCGTCTCTTCTCTATTCTGTTTAACCCTGATGCTTCTTGAAACCCAACCTGTTGTGGAATCGGCTGATGGCAAGTCAATTAAAACCTCATATGTTCGATGGGATGCAAACTCGACCTTATGGGACAAGTGTTCGACATCGACCTTCCTTCTACTATCCTTGATGGTTTCGATGCAGTGGTTAGTGTGGATTGGTTGTCCAGATATCGCCAAGATATACCCGGTGAGGAGAAAATTCTGCGTATCGCTCTCCCTAGTGGAGAACCGTTATCTGTTCTAAAGCATCAGAGTGGTGCAAAGGTTGGGGCCATCTCAGCTATGAAAGTCCAGGAGTGTCTACGGAGGGATTATCCCACTATGTTAGCAACCGTTAATGATGTTAAGGCTAAGGAAAAGAGGATCGAGGATCCACTAATTGTTCGTGATTTCTCTAGATGTGCTACCTGAAGAACTTTCTGGTTTACTTCCACAATTGTAAAGAAGAATCTCAGTTGATCTCGTGCCAGAGGCAGCCCTGATTACTCGTACTTCTTACCGTCTTGCACCAAGAGGGTTGCAAGAACTGTCTAATCAACTACAGGAACTGTTGGACATGAGTTTTGTCAGAATTAGTTTTTCGCTTTGGGGAGCCCCAGTTATATCCATGAAGACATGCCTTTTCGTATGTGTACTGACTATCGAGAACTCAACAAGGTGACAGTCAAGAACTGTTTGCCTCGCCCATGTATTGACAACCTGTTGACCAGTTGCGAGGGTCAAGCTCCCATTCGAGGATTGAATAACGAACGAGCTATTGTCAGATGGAAGTCTAAGGGGAGGATGTTCCTAAAACAGCATATCAAACGCAATGCGGCCATTGCGACTTTGTATTCAGTGACCTTTGGGTTAACCAACGCACTGGCAGCTTTATGGATCACATGAACCGACCATGTTATTTGATGACGTTTTGAATCATTTCCAAGAGAAAGGAACATCATGGGCGGCCTTGTATCTTATCTTAGGGCTACTGAGGTAGATTTTTGGTTATGTAATTAACGAAATGGGAATACACGTGGATCTCGCTAAGATCCATTTTGTTTGGAATTGATCGATACCAAAGATTCTTTCAGGGATACATCAATTTCTTGGTTTCTCTAGATACTATCGCAGATTTGTCGTGGGATTCTTGAAGATTGCGCAGCCATAATATCTTTAGCACAGCAGGGTGTTGTGTATTTGTGGGAGATAAAACAGGAGGACGTCTTTTCAGCTTCCGAATTCCAACTCTGCAATCCACTGAGCATCGTCTTTACCCGAGGGTACGGGTGATCTAGTGGTATACCATAATGGTTCGAATCATAGTCCCAGTTACACATCGATGCAACACGAGAAAGTGATGGCCCACGTGGTGGATTTACAAGAAGAACTGCACGAGTCACGACCTGCGGTGGAAGCCATGGTCTTTGAATTTAAGTTGGAGGCATTTCTTGGATGGTACCAAATGTACTACTTAGACCGATCGCAAGGGCCTCCCGTGTACCCTTGATTCGAAAGAACTAAACATGTGATGGCATCACTGGATGGAACCTTTGAATGATTTCGACTGTGAAACCGAGACGTGCACGAGCCTCGCAGCACACCATCGACTCTAACCCATCTGATCAGATTCGCCCTGTTCGAACCGAAGCACTGTAGGAAGAGAATTTTCAAGTTGATTCCATGCAGGGCATGGAGGAGCAACTTTTGGCAAATCGGGCGATACCCACTACCCCATGGAGCGAATAGGGGTCTCACTATACAACAAACCAAGGGAACTTGTGTTGAGCAAAGCACATCAGCCTTGATATTCTAGTCGCTTGGATTTTGATAGGAGATATTAGGATCTACAAACCTGGTACTAGCAACCGGCATGAAGGCCCACATAGCAAAGTATGTGAACGATGTTTGATTTGTGCAAAAGTCAAAGTGGAACAACAGAAACCCTCTGGTTTGTGTCAGCAACCAGAAACACCCATATGGAAATGAGAACACACTGACATGGATTTTGTCACTGGTTTATTTAAGGCTCGAAACGGAAACAATATCACCTGGGTGATTGTTGATTGTCTCATGTAACCAGTACACTTTCTTGCAATCAAGGAAAATTGGCAAGTCTTCGTATCCTGTGAGTAATTGCCGGTGAAGGGAGGTTTTTAGGCACGGGGTGCCAATTTCTGTTACCTCTGATTTTGATCTATACCTGATTTATGGCAGGCAATACACAACGCCCTTGATTCACGTCTAGGCACGAGAATTGCTTATCACCGTAGGGCAAACGGTCTGAGTAAATAAACCATCCTGACACACGAAGGCATGTTGCGAGCATGTGTGTGATTGACTTTAGTAAGAGTTAGAAGGACATTTACCTTTGGTTGAGTTCTACTACAGCAGTTACCATTCTAGTATTCGGACAGCTCTGTTTGAGGCATTGCATGGGCCATAATGTCATCCTTGTTGGGCTGACGTAGGTGACAACATAATCACAGGTCCAGGACTTGTACTCAAAACTCTTGGGAAGATTGCTTAAATGGGAAATCGTTTGATGGAAACGCGTGACCGCCAGGAAAACTGACAAGCTTAGGAAACACTGGGAGTTCGCTGAAGGCGATCGTATCATGTTGAAAGTCTCACCCTGGAAGGGTATGGTGCGCTTTGGGAAGCGCGGCAAGCTTGATCCACGCTATGTTGGACTGTTCAAAGTTTAGGAATGAATTGGTAAAGTGGCCTACAAGCTCGAATTATCTGCTGAGCTGGGTAACGTTCATGATGTCTTCCATGGGTTGCGACTGCAAAAGTGTTTGTCCAATGAAACACTTGTGGTTCCTCTTCAAGAACTAAAGATCGATGACAAATTGCAGTTTGTCGGAAAACCAATAGAAATTATGGATCAGCAAGTCAAGGTTCGTAAGCATTGTCGGATTCCAATTGTGAGAGTTCGTTGGAACTGAAGATGTGGACTGGAGTTCACGTGGGAAGAGCGAGGATCAAATGAAGCTCAAGTACCCTCACTTATTCCCAACTGATCAATCCAAATCTGATGCAAATGGTGAATTTCAGGGCGAAATTCCCTTTCAAGTTCGGAATGATGTGGTACCCGCGGAAAATCCACAGTCATCCTGAGTTAACATCTTGCTGTTTCGGATTACTTGTCAAATTTCTCGATGAAATTTCTTTCAAGTTGGGGATGATGTGACAACCCAAGATTCCAAGGTTTTCCCTATACACATCACTGACTTTACAATTTGATTTACATGGCGTCGTGTGTAGTTTATCTGAATGATTTGTGTGTTATGTGTAATGATTGGTTGATGAATGTGTAGTGTTAAATATAAATTATTTAAGGTTTATTAATAGAGTTCTTCGCCACAAGATTCCTTTGACGAAAAAGGGGTTCTTCGCCACTCTTATCTTGACGAAGAAGGGATCTTCGTCGTAGGTTCTTCGTCGGAAAGGGGGCCTCGGCCCAGTCTGTTCCGCGGCCCAATAAATTGTTAGTGTTATTCCTTTTATTCGTGTGTAACCGTTCAAAACTGCAACAACTCACACGAGGAAACCCTAAAGCTCTCCCTTGTTCCTTCCTTCCTATGCGGCGAGCATTGTTGAACCTCGAAGCTTTCCACCTTGGTTTATCTAAATACCCGATATCACGGTTAGTAAGTCACTGTTTGATCAATTTGTGTTCTCTTGTGATTTTTAGTTAGGAGTTAAGATGATACGGAAACTGAGATTGTAAATCGGATTAACGTGATTATATGTGAATTCTTGTTGTGATGAGTTTGTTTGAATGAGTAAAATCTTGTGTATATAATGTTCTATTGACGATCGGCCGCTTGAACTTTAATCATGCCATTAGGGTTGGTACGATGAATGTGTTGATGATCCTTATGTATTTCAATGATTAGTGTTTGATTAGAATTGCATAATTTAAGGAAACCGTTATGTTTTGTGTAGTCAATGATTGATAAGTTGTTAGGGTTTGTAGAACTTGTAAAGAAACTGACGTTTAATTTATTGTTTATGCTGAAAATGTGTAACTGATGCTATGAAATCTAGGCTTGGTAACTGATCTTGACGAAGCATGGTGATAATTCGTCACATATAACCCGACGAAGAATATTGATACTTCGTCATATGTAACCCGACGAAGAATGGGGATGCTTCGTCGTGCATGGACTCGACGAAGAATGGGGATGCTTTGTCATGCATGGTCTCGACGAAGTATGTCCTTCGTCGTGGGAAATAAATAGATGAGCACAGTAGAGAGTTAAATGTATGTTTTGTAGTGCATGATAACCAGAAATGAGGGTTTTGACTTAACTGTTGTGAGTAGCCAACTTATCTGTAAAACGTTGTTATGCACCACGTACATGGGATGTAGGCTTGTTGTGATCTGAATACTTGTTATGTGATACACTGTGGTCTTAGCAGCAATTGCAGTCTATGAAAAATACGTGATTTAGTTGTTATGAAACGGGTATTTTGGTAACAACTGTTGGAACATGAACTTGCGTTGCAAACGTGTATGAAATCTAAATGGTTGCTATGTGATACGTGATTTGGATACGTGATTGTGAAACTGACTACTCTTGGTAACCACGGTAGGGTTTGGTTGACCAATTGGGAACGGGTAATGTAACGTAACATACCGAGCAAATCTAAGGTGAGTTCACTGCTCTTTTTTCCAAGCATGCGTCCCTGGGAGGGACATCTGGTAACTTTCTGGGGAGGAATGTCGGGTAATTGGGTTTGACTGGAATTTTAAACCTGGGATGTTGGTTAATACACTCATATCTATCATTTAAGTCCCTTCTACCAATTTGTTGCCGGGGAGGCAATGGGGTATTAGTTTATAGTGCTATTTAGGTTTGGCACCCTCAAACCGTACCGGGGAGGACGGGCGTGAACTAATGACCCCAGTCTTGACCATTTCTTTGATAGAGGCATTGGGGAATATGGCAAATAATCTGGAGCCATCGGCGGTAATTGAGTTATTAACAACATCAAATCTCTGAAATGTTTTAAACACATATCTGGTAACTAAACGTGGTAACAAACTTTGAACTCACCAGCGTCTTCTGACACACTTGTCTGCATGCTTGCAGGTCTATAGGGTTATATCATTGGAACTTGCTGTCTGGAAGGCTGGAGTGGTCATGGGTCGAGATACATGGAATCGCAAGACAAGTTTAATGGTTTTCGTACATGTGGTTTATGAAACACTTGACAAATGATTTATGCTTCCGCTGTATACAATGAATTACATTTAACGCTTTGTAACACTTTATGTTAATGAATGAAAGTTTTTATTTAAATATAGTTATGAGTTCAATGTGATTGGTGGCTAGATCCTGGTATGTCACACGCCTCGTGGGGGTTCCCGCATGGGGTATTTTGGGGGTGTGACAGTTTGGTATCAGAGCCACTGGTTATAGTGAACTCGGTTTTAAAAATGTTTTTATAAAACCAGACTATAACCGAACAATTCTGAATACGAGAATACGACCATGACACCCAGCTCCAGATTGCAAGGTTCGTCTCTTTTTCATCTGCTGCATACATTGCATGACTAGTACACATTTTCTTATGATGTAGCATACGGACACACACTTTTCACTATAGCATGATTACATGAATTGCTTGCTTACATTATGATGCATTGGTAGTATGTCATAGTCTTTGGAATTTTACAATCTTATCATTTTGACAACCTCCGTATGACATCTGAGTCTGAGGAACCATTTGACATGAGTTAGGAGGAACTGAGATGAGCATGCAAATCACAATATTATTGTGGGTGCACACATAATAATAATGTGGGGTGCATGTGAGTCCCAGTGAGGCTTAACAAGTGAAAAAGGGGTTCTGTCCCATTATTTGATCAATGTGAAACACAACAATCCATAGGGGTCATAGCAATGGCTGTCTCCTTCTTGGACGTGCTCCTTTCACTTCCCTCTGAACCCTTACGAATCTCCATGCTATCGATTATCACCTAAACACTCATCTGAACGTCTAGCGAACTATGTAGAATGTTAGGTGCTAGTACGAACGTCCTTGAGTTGGATGTCGCAGCATTGAATGATTGGTCTATACCTTTCTCACTCCTCTTCGTTTGCTGGAACTCATTGTATTGACGTCTTAGATCCCGAAGTGTGATCTCTTCTACAACACTCTCGCAACATACCGTGTATTACTCAATCAACTTGCTAGATCGATGGATAAGAGGATGAGCGTAGTACCTCACCGACCTCAGTATTAGGACGACCCTGATTACCGGTAACAAACACCAGCGAATTGACTTCAATCGAATCCTTAACCCTAGTCAGCGACTTATGGGAGTCAACTCTTATGAATCAATCAGGACAAAAGTGATGACAATTGATTATAGTGTGGAATGTGTGACTGCCAGCACAATGAGTAGCGCCTTAGGACGTGACACGGAATGTGAAAAGATGGACCTTGTCGGTGAAAGAATCGTAGGGCTCCGTTTCAAGCAACGACATTAGAGGCAACAGTCACGGCAACATCAAGGTACTCGTAATCGTAGCCTACAGCATGGAAATGAAGGTGCCTACGACACGGATTGGTTATTGCTAAATCAAGACGACAACAACCAAGGGAACGACGGCAGTACTGGAAATCCTCATAACGAGAGCAACACCCGGGAAATGATGCTCATGGAAGGGCATTTAGGATTGGCGTGGGCGACGCCAGGATTATAGCAACATGGTGGCCTGCATGTTCATTGTAACTAATCATCTCGTCTCTGTTCTGTTTAACCCTGATGCTTCTTGAAACCCAACCTGTTGTGGAATCGGCTGATGGCAAGTCAATTAAAACCTCATATGTTCGATGGGATGCAAACTCGACCTTATGGGACAAGTGTTCGACATCGACCTTCCTTCTACTATCCTTGATGGTTTCGATGCAGTGGTTAGTGTGGATTGGTTGTCCAGATATCGCCAAGATATACCCGGTGAGGAGAAAATTCTGCGTATCCCTCTCCCTAGTGGAGAATCGTTATCTGTTCTAAAGCGTCAGAGTGGTGCAAAGGTTGGGCCATCTCAGCTATGAAAGTCCAGGAGTGTCTACGTAGGGATTATCCCACTATGTTAGCAACCATTACTGATGTTAAGGCTAAGGAAAAGAAGATTGAGGATCCACTAATTGTCCGTGATTTCTCTAAATGTGCTACCTGAAGAACTTTCCAGTTTACTTCCACAATTGTAAAGAAGAATCTCAGTTGATCTCGCTCTAGAGGCAGCCATGATTACTCATACTTCTTACCGTCTTGCACCAAGAGGGTTGCAAGAACTGTCTAATCAACTACAGGAACTGTTGGACAGGAGTTTTGTCAGACTTAGTTTTTCGCTTTGGGGAGCCCCAGTTATATCAATGAAGACAAGCCTTTTCGTATGTGTACTGACTATCGAGAACTTAACAAGGTGACAGTCAAGAACCGTTTGCCTCGACCATGTATTGATAACCTGTTGACCAGTTGCGAGGGTCAAGCTCTCATTCGAGGATTGAATAACGAACGAGCTATCGTCATATGGAAGTCTAAGGGGAGGATGTTCCTAAAACGGCATATCAAACGCAATGCGGCCATTGCGACTTTGTATTCAATGACCTTTGGGTTAACCAACGCACTGGCAGCTTTATGGATCACATGAACCGACCATGTTATTTGATGACGTTTTGAATCATTTCCAGGAGAAAGGAACATCATGGGCGGCCTTGTATCTTATCTTAGGGCTCCTGAGGTAGATTTTTGGTTATGTAATTAACGAAATGGGAATACACGTGGATCTCGCTAAGATCCATTTTGTTTGGAACTGATCGACACCAAAGATTCTTTCAGGGATACATCAATTTCTTGGTTTCGCTAGATACTATCGCAGATTCGTCACGGGATTCTCGAAGATTGCTCAGCCATAATCTCTTTAGCACAGCAGGGTGTTGTGTATTTGTGGGAGATAAAACAGGAGGACGTCTTTTCAGCTTCTGAATTCCAACTCTACAATCCACTGAGCATCGTCTTTACTCGAGGGTACGGGTGATCTAGTGGTATACCATAATGGTTCGAATCAGAGTCCCAGTTACACATCGATGCAACACGAGAAAGTGATGTCCCACGTGGTGGATTTACAAGAAGAACTGCACGAGTCACGACCTGCGGTGGAAGCCATGGTCTGTGAATTTAAATTGGAGGCATTACTTGGACGGTACCAAATGTACTACTTAGACCGATCGCAAGGGCCTCCCGTGTACCCTTGATTCGAAAGAACTAAACATGTGATGGAATCACTGGATGGAACCTTTGAATGATTTCGACTGTGAAACCGAGACATGCACGAGCCTCGCAGCACACCATCGACTCTAACCCATCTGATCAGATTCGCCCTGTTCGAACCGAAGCACTGTAGGAAGAGAATTTTCAAGTTGAGTCCATGCGGGGCATGGAGGAGCAACTTTTGGCAAATCGGGCGATACCCACTACCCCATGGAGCGAATAGGAGTCTCACTATATAACAAACCAAGGGAAGTTGTGTTGAGCGAAGTACATCAGCCTTGATATTCTAGTCGCTTGTGTTTTGATAGGAGATATTAGGATCTACAAACCTGGTACTAGCAACCGGCATGAAGACCCATATAGCAAGGTTTGTGAACGATGTTTGATTTGCGCAAAAGTCAAAGAGGAACAACAGAAACCCTCTGGTTTGTGTCAGCAACCAGAAACACCCATATGGAAACGAGAGCACACTGACATGGATTTTGTCACTGGTTTATTTAAGGCTCGAAACGGAAACAATATCACCTGGGTGATTGTTGATTGTCTCATGTAACCAGTACACTTTCTTGCAATCAAGGAAAATTGGCAAGTCTTCGTATCCTATGAGTAATTGCCGGTGAAGGGCGGTTTTTAGGCACGGGGTGCCAATTTCTGTTACCTCTGATTTTGATCTATACCTGATTTATGGCAGGCAATACGCAACGCCCTTGATTCACGTCTAGGCACGAGAATTGCTTATCACCGTAGGGCAAACGGTCTGAGTAAATGAACCATCCTGACACTCGAAGGCATGCTGCGAGCATCTGTGTGATTGACTTTAGTAAGAGTTAGAAGGACATTTACCTTTGGTTGAGTTCTACTGCAGCAGTTACCATTCTAGTATTCAGACAGCTCTTTTTGAGGCATTGCATGGACCATAATGTCATCCTTGTTGGGCTGACGTAGGTGACAACATAATCACAGGTCCAGGACTTGTACTCAAAACTCTTGGGAAGATTGTTTAAATGGGAAATCGTTTGACGGCAACGCGTGACTGCCAGGAAAACTGACAAGCTTAGGAAACACTGGGAGTTCGCTGAAGGCGATCGTATCATGTTGAAAGTCTCACCCTGGAAGGGTATGGTGCGCTTTGGGAAGCGCGGCAAGCTTGATCCACGCTATGTTGGACTGTTCAAAGTTTTGGAACAAATTGGTAAAGTGGCCTACAAGCTCGAATTATCTGCTGAGCTGGGTAACGTTCATGATGTCTTCCATGGGTCGCGACTGCAAAAGTATTTGTCCAATGAAACACTTGTGGTTCCTCTTCAAGAACTAAAGTTCGATGACAAATTGTAGTTTGTCAGAGAACCAATAGAAATTATGGATCGGGAAGTCAAGGTTCATAAGCATTGTCGGATTCCAATTATGAGAGTTCGTTGGAACTCAAGACGTGGACCGGAGTTCACATGGGAAGAGCGAGGATCAAATGAAGCTCAAGTACCCTCACTTATTCCCAACTGATTAATCCAAATCTGTTGCAAATGGTGAATTTCAGGGCGAAATTCCCTTTCAAGTTGGGGATGATGTGGTACCCGTGGAAAATCCACCGTCATCCTGAGTTAACATCTTGCTGTTTCGGATTACTTGTAAAATTTCTCGATGAAATTTCTTTCAAGTTGGGGATGATGTGACAACCCGAGATTCCAAGGTTTTCCCTATACACATCACTGACTTTACAATTTGATTTCCATGGCATCATGTGTAGTTTATCTAAATGATTTATGTGTTATGTGTAATGATTGGTTGATGAATGTGTAGTGTTAAATATAAATTATTTAAGGTTTATTAATATAGTTCTTCGCCATAAGATTCCTTTGACGAAAAAGGGGTTCTTCGCCACTCTTACCTTGATGAAGAAGGGATCTTCGTCGTAGGTTCTTCTTCGGAAAGGGGGGCCTCGGCCCAATCTATTCCGCGGCCCAATAAATTGTTAGTGTTATTCCTTTTATTCGTGTGTAACCGTTCAAAACTGCAACAACTCACACGAGGAAACCCTAAAGCTCTCCCTTGTTCCTTCCTTCCTGTGCGGCAACCATTGTTGAACCTCGAAGCTTTCCACCTTGGTTTATCTAAATATCCGATATCACGGTTAGTGAGTCACTGTTTGATCGATTTGTGTTCTCTTGTGATGTTTAGTTAGGAGTTAAGATGATACGGAATCTGAGATTGTAAATCGGATTAACGTGATTATATGTGAATTCTTGTTGTGATGAGTTTGTTTGAATGAGTAAAATCTTGTGTATATAAGGTTCTATTGACGATCGGCCGCTTGAACGTTAATTGTTGGTACACGATGTCTAAAGCCTACGTCTTAGTCTAGGGTCTAATATGTCATTAATGTATAGATCAGGGGGCTGAATTGTAACTTTAATATTATATGTATAAGGGTTTCGCTTGAACATGTGTTGTGTCATGTTCAAGCGAAAGGGTCATGATAAGGTCTCGCTTAAGACTTGTTCAAGCGAACCCGTAAGCCTATAAATAGGTGAGTTGGTCTCTCATTTGCAACAGTTCTGCAGATTGATGTACTGAACCGCTGCCGGATTTTCGTGTCAAATTTATATGAGAACCAGTGTTTAAAGTGTCTTTCAGTGCTTTTCTACTCATTTTTCTTTGATTCAAGCTGTTTATCTGTTTCCGCCTTATAAACAGTGGAGTTTTCACTCAGATTGACTCAATTGATCGTCAATACGATCCTACAATTGGTATCAGAGCCAGTCATGAGTAAAAACACCTGAATCAAAGTCTTTTTCTACACAAATTCTGATTTCTGGATGTTTACACGGACAAAATGGACTGATTTTTGAACATTGTGTGCGTAACTAAGTACTAACAAACCCTTGAGAGAATCAGCTTAAAATACAACCTAAAAGTGGTAAAAAAATGGCTTAAAACAGGGTTTCGCTTGACCGAACTGTACCCTATCGCTTGAAATCGAGTCTTTCGCTTGAACTTTTACCATATTGCTTGAAAAACATGGCAGTTTGAAGCGAGACACATCCTTTCGCATGAGTTACTTGTGTTTCGCTTGAAAGTTTGTGATTATTTCAAGCGAAGGAGCCTTTTCGCTTGATTTGTGCCTTTCGCTTGAGATCACTTTCTGTTTCGCTTGAAAACCTCTGGGTTTTCACTTGAGATTGCTTTCGCTTGAAAACTATTTTCTACTTGAAAAAGGTTTCGCTTGAGTGTTGCTAATTTCTCAAAAGTCCATTGTGTTCGAGTTATTGTTCGATTGTCTAAGTTTGTGAAAAGTGTGTGTTTGAAAAACTTAAAATCTATTCGGTAAAGTACTAAAAATGGAACATCAAGATTTTTATAACTTGTTTGCAGGAAGCGGTTTGACAGCTACGTAGAGTTCATCAAGTATTATTCAGAATGCTAATATGGAAAATGAATTGGGAACAATGCAGAAACCACCAAAGCTGATGAATTTAGATGAATTCTCAGGTTGGTCTGGAAGATTTAGAAACTGGGTTCAGGCTAACCATTTTGAAAGCAGGATGAAGGTTGAGGCACCATATGCTCCACCGGTAGATGCTCGAAATCAACCGAAATCGATTGGAAGTTTGACGCAAACAGAGCAAAATGATTTCAAAGCAGAGAAAAAGATGATTAGCATTCTTGAGCAAGCAATCAAGGAGGATATTTTGGTGTTACTGCAACATGGGGATAATGCTTATTCCATTTGGAAGGCATTGAAAGCAAAATTTAAAGGTAGCGAATCTATGATCAAGAACAAAAAGGCATTGTTAAAGAAAGAATTCGACATTTTTACTTACATGAAAGGTGAAACCACAAAAATTTTGATTGATAGGTATTGTCATTTAGTATTGGAGTTGAAAAGAATGAAAATTACCAAGACAAATGAGGAATTGATCGACAAATTGGCAGATGCATTGTCGTATGATGAGTGGGGTACTTATCTGATGATGTTGAAAAATTATGCCGGCTTTGAAAATTTGAATCTTAGTGGTTTCATAGAAAAAATTGAAGCTCACGAGCTGGAATTGCTGAAAATCAAGAAAATGAACTTAGTGAGTGTGCAGCAAGATGTGTCTCTATATTATAAAGGCAATCCTTCAGTTTCAACCAATCAAAGCCCAAAAATACAGACAGGGTTTATTGCTGATAACACCTCAAGTGTTTCTTCAATCACTCATCAATCCGGCAATTTTTCACCATTCGCGAACTTTGAATCAAATGTCAAAGCTCAGGAACAGCCTTCACCTCAAAGCTCAACAGGATCAAATCATCAGGCGTACGTTTCTGGGGTTCAGTGCAACATTGCAGTTAACATAAAGAATGGAAACGAGATCATGGAAACAGTTGCAAAACAGCACATAGCAATGCTTGCTTCCGTTCTTGAGGCTTATGAGGGCTTAGTAGCAGGAAGAATCGGGCATGGCTAGTCTGGTGAGGATTACGACCAAATCGATCCCGAAGAGCTTGAACTAATTGACATCAAATGGGGCATGGCTTGTCTGGTGAGGAGGGCTCAACGTTTCATGGAAATTACAGGCCGGAACAGTTTATCAGGCCCCGATCAGAAGTTAGGGTTCGATAAGTCGAAAGTTACTTGTTTTAAATGTAAAGAACGTGGTCACTTCAAACGAGAATGTCCCAACCGTGAAGTAAACAATCATCAAAACCCGTTCACCAACGACTATTACAGGCAAGCGATTTATCACCGACCAAATCAATAGCAAACTATTCAGAGGCCACAGATTGAGAATAAACCGGAAAAGGCGCTGATCGTGAATCAAGACGATGAAAAGGTTGTTGCAGGTTTCAGCTGGGATAAATATATTCCTGGTAGCGATGGACAGGCAATGATGGCAGAAGTTGTTGAAATTTCTGAGACGGTGTCTGTACCGGAAGTAGTGGTTGAAGATGTTTCTAAGGTTGTTGAAGAAGTTTCTGGTGATAATGCTACTGATATGGAAGAAATAGCTGCTAGAGTGTATTACTACCAGTCTGAGCAGGAGATTTTGGGTAGTTTAATGAAATTTGTATTGCCTCCAAACATTTCTGAATCTTTTGCAGGTTACTTTGAAGAACCAAGGACCGGATCATGTCCAAGGTATGAGGAGAAGAAAGAGTCTGTCGAAGAAATGATTGATGTGACCAAAGAAATGACCGAAGAAACTTTGAAGGAAATTGCTGACAAGGCTCTCATGGCGAAACTGAAAGAGGTAGACACAGAATCTGTTAAACCAGAGTCTGTCGATACCGAGTCAGTACAAGAGGAGTCTAAAAGTGAGGAGGTCAAATCTAAGAAAGTGTCTGAGTCAGAGTCAAAAGATGTCGGTAAACAGGAAGTGGAAAATGATCATGAAGAACAGATTGTTGAGAAACTAGATTCAATCTCTGAAACCCCATGCCAAAAGTGTTTTGAACCTTGCATGGAGTGTCTTGAAAAAGATGCTAAGTTTCAGGAATTGAAATATAATGCTGACATGTTAAAATTTGATCTAGGACAAGTTAAAGAGGCATATGATACACTTGTCAGATCAATTAAAATGATTCAAGAAGAAAGTGTTGAAAATGATAAAGCCATGAAACTTGCAAAAGCAACACTTTTTGATAAACAAGTGGAAGTAAATTTTCATCTTGACACAATCGCATCATTAAAAAAGGAGTTAGAATTAACTAAAATTGAAAATGAGCGAATTGATAAGAAATTGATGAGCTATATTGCATCATCCTATGTCCTTGAACAGATTATTCCACAACAGATCAATGCAACACCAGTCTTTACAAGCATTCCACCCCCAATGTGGAATCATTATACTCAAAAGTATCCAGATGGGGTGGAAGCTGCATTGAACCTCAAACTGAGGACAATTGATGATGATTTGCTAGAAAGCATTGATGTTACATTCTCTGCATCTGACACAGACAGCGAGTCTCAAGTTATCAAAACTGTTGTCGATCAGGTGTTAGATGAAGAGAGTGATAACTCTGAGGTTGAAGTTATGAAATCTCATTCTGAAAAGTCTGTTAGTGATTCTGAAGATGAAGGGAATTTCTTAGATCAATACATACCGAAATCGGAAAAGAGTGCGAATGACGATCCGATCATGGTGGTATACACTATGGTTGGAACAGACAAACTTTATTCCGATTACGAGTATCCACTTCAGAATGTGAAAATCGAGAATGTCGAAAAAGTGTTTAAATTGGTTGAAATGAACATTAACGAGGTTAATAACAATGAATTCTTTTCGAAACCTAAAAAATCATTTGTGACATCACGACCCATAAGTTCAGGAAAGAAAGATGGGGAGGGTAAAGGTCATAACAAGAAAAACAACTTTAAAAACAAAGGAATCGGGTTTGAAAAGAAAATGGCTAAACAGGTGTTTAAGCCGAAAGAAAAGATGAATGAAATTTTTGTCGCTGGTCCAAATGTTGACGATGAGAAAGATTATATTTTCAGTCAAAAGGTTGTGGACGATTTCAATGCAGCAAAGAAGTTGAAAGAAGAGTCAGTCAAATCTACTTTTGTTGAATATGACAAAAGGGTGTGTTACCGCTGCAGTGAAATCGGACACATGGCGAAACAGTGTCAGAAAGTGATCGAGAAACCTGTTGCAAAAATGGTTCAAAAACAAATTGTTTCAAAACCAAATGTTCAAAAACAAGTTGTTACTAAACCAACAGTTCAAAATTCAAACATTCAAAAACCTCGATCTAAATCTACGACTGATACAAAGGGCAAAAAGCCGATGGTTTCTCCGATCCGCATTTTGAAAAGAGGGGAATCTTTGAAGTCGGAGGATAAGCCGAAATCATCTTTCGAGATTGGCGAATCCTCTAAGACTCGAAAGACTTCAAAAATTTACCCTAAGACAAAAATTTTTGAAAATCAATCTTGGATAGCAAAATCGAAACCGTCTGTTGAGGTCAAGAAGATGGAGAATGCTTTGAAAATTGAAACAAATGTTGTTAAAGATGACGTTGTTGAGTTTAACTTTGAGCTTGACAAATTTCTCGCAGAATTTCCCACAATTAACAATAAAATAAAACAAATTGTGAAAGAAGAGGTTCCAAATGTCACATTTGATTTTCCGAAAACAAATGAGAAGTGTGATGTCGTGTTCGGAAGTGTGTCAGAAGTTAAGAAAACCTGGGCTTCATTGTTTGAGTAAATTGATGTGATGTTTGAAGGGATTGCCCAAGTCGATACTATCAAAGTGGATTATGGACAGTGGCGCTTCAAGACATATGACTGGGACGCTTGCTCTGCTCTATGATGTCAAATCCATAAACGGATGTTATGTTGGATTTGCCGGGAATCAAGGTGGAAGAATCGTTGGTCAAGGAACGCTGTCAAATGGAGTGATTTCGTTCGATAAAGTGAACTACATAGTGTAGTTAACAAACAATTTACTCAGTATTTCACAAATCTGTGATAAAGAGTTTAGTGTACATTTTACAAAAACTGAATGTGTGGATTTGAAACCAGGGTTTAAAATCCCTGATGAGATGGTGTTGTTGCGTGCTCCACGAGAAAACGACTTGTATTATCTTGATATGAGCGTCACAACACCAACAACTCATCAGAAACAGTGTTTTGTGTCTAAAACTAAAGCGACAGAAAAGGATTCGATAATGTGGCATCGTAAGATGGGCCACATTCATGTTCGCAAAATGAACTTTTTAGTACACAATGACTTAGTTGATGGTGTTAATCTAAAGAATTTTCACTTAAATGATGATTGTGTAGCGTGTAAGAAAGGAAAGCAGACTCGGAAGTCACACCCTTTGAAGATCATGAACACGATCAGGTTACCTCTTGAGAGATTGCACATGGATCTCTTCGGGCCTGTCAACGTAAAGAGCATCAGCGGAGACTTATATTGCTTGGTGGTGACTGATGACTTTACGAGATTTTCTTGGGTTGTGTGCTTGGAACGAAAAGATCAAACTTTTGAGTCTTTGATGGTGCTTTTCAAGAAGATGGAAACGGTGTATAAACTGCCAATCCGAAGGATTAGGAGCGACAATGGAACGGAATTCAAGAACAACAAGATGTACGAGTTCTGCAACAAGAAGGGAATTCTTCATGAATTCAGTGCGCCGTACACACCACAGCAAAATGGCGTAGCTGAACGAAAGAATCGGACCATGATAGAAATAGCCCGTACAATGTTAGCTGATTCCAAGCTACCAATCTTTTTCTGGAGTGAAGCAGTATCAGCAGCCTGTTACACATTGAATAGAGTTCTCACTGTCAAGAAGTATAAAAAGACTTGCTTTGAGCTGTTGCACCGTTATAAGCCGAATCTTGAGTTTTTGGAGCCATTCGGATCTCCTTGTACTTTTATTAATGAAAACGGTAAATTTGGCGCTAAATCTAATGAGGGTTTTTTTGTAGGTTACGCTAGCCCACTCAAGAGTGTGTTCGTACCATGCCTGGGTAAGGTGATTCAAGTCGAACACTTGGATTGTCAGAAGCACACTTCATCACCACAACTTCTCGGACAAAGATTCCTGTTTGACTACGATAAGCTCTGGGAGTCGTTTCATCTGCCGGTCAAGCCGAGTAAGGAGGAACTAGCTCTTATGTACCTGTATCAGCAAAATGTGTCCCAGGAGCAAGTATCTTGACCGCTAGAAGTTTCTCAACCCACCGTGGGTACTCACGATGATGAAGCAGGACCAAGTGGAACAGCTCACGAACCACCAGAGGAACCAGCTCCATCGTTTGACGAATCTGACGAATCAGAAGCGGAACCTGCTCCGACTTTTGACGAGGATTCAACTGAAGCTGAGGATCAAACCGTTGATCTTGACATATCGAGCTTGGAATCGGAAGTAAATGTGCCTGACAATGTTATGCCATGGACGTTGTCTTATCATCCCTCAGAACAGATTATTGGCGACCTGCAAAGTGGTGTTAAAACCCGACATCAAATAGATCGAGCTCTTACATGTTTCTATTCATCTATTGCTGATATGCAGAAAGAAGACTTATTAAAATGTTTTATTTCGCAGATAGAGCCCAGAACCTACAAAGAGGCATTGACTGAGGATAGCTGGGTGATTGCAATGCAGGAGGAGCTGCAACAATTCGAGAAGTTAGGTGTATGGAGATTGGTCGATTTACCCCAAAATCAAAAATTGATCAAGACGAAGTGGGTATTCAAATGTAAAAGGGATGATCGAGGCGTCGTGGTTCGGAACAAAGCACGATTAGTGGTACAAGGCTTCAGTCAGCAAGAAGGCATCGACTATGATGAGGTTTACGCGCCTGTGGCTCGACTTGAAGCTATTCGGATATTCCTAGCATTTGCGTCATAGAAAGATTTCAAAGTGTACCTGCTTGATGTGAAATCTGCCTTCCTGTATGGAAAAATTACCGAAGAGGTGTATGTGGGTCAACCACCGGGGTTTACTGATCAACATCACAAGAACAAAGTCTATCTGCTGGATAAAGCACTCTACGAACTTCACCAGGCCCCGAGACCCTGGCACGAGACGCTTTCCAAACATCTTTTGAACAACGGGTTCATTAGAGGTACAGTCGATAGTACATTGTTCACAAAGGAAGTTGCAGGCCATCTCCTAATTGTGCAAATCTACGTTGATGATATCATTTTTGGTTCGACAAACGACGACTTGTGTAAAGAATTTGAATTGGTGATGAAAAAGAAGTTTGAGATGAGTTCAATGGGGGAGATGAAGTTTTTCCTCGGGTTGCAGGTAGAACAAATGCCCGATGGAATCTTCATTCATCAAACGAAGTATGTCAATGATGTCCTGGAAAAGTTCAGCATGGCACAATGCAGTCCAGCATCAACCGCCCTAGCGCAGAACCATGGGTTATGTCCTGATGAGAATGGAGAGAAAGTTGAAGAGACGATGTATCGGTCTATGATCGGTTCGTTGATGTATCTAACGGCCTCCCGGCCCGACATCATGTATCCGACCTGTTTGTGCGCCCGTTATCAGTCAAATCCTCGACAGTCGCACTTAACAGCCGTGAAACGCATATTACGGTATTTGAAAGGCTGCCCAAGCACCGGCTTGTGGTATCCTAAGTCTGGCGATTTCTCTCTCACAGGTTTTGCTGATTCGGACTTTGGTAGTTGTAAGCAGAATGCTAAGTCCACCACTGCTGGGTGCCAGTTCTTCGGAACTAGATTGGTCACTTGGCAGTGCAAGAAATAAACCAAGGTCGCTCTCTCTACATGCGAGGCTGAATACGTTTCAGCCTCCAGCTGTTGCTCACAGATCCTTTGGATCCAACAGCAGATGAGGGATTACGGTTTGCAATTCTTGGATACACCGATATTTGTGGACAATGAAGCGGCCATTAACATTACTAAAAACCCGGTTCACCATTCGAAAACTAAACACATTGAGATTCGGCATCACTTCATACGTGATTTCTATGAAAAAAGTTAATCCGAATTGAATATTTGCGCACCGATGAACAGAAGGCTGATTTCTATACCAAACCTTTTGATAGAAAAAGATTTAATTATCTTTTAAAATTGAATGGGTTGAAAAATTTGCTTTCTGGGAGGGTAATCGAGTGTGAAGCCGTGGAGGACGGCGATCAAAAGTGAACCATATCATGTTGTCATGTTTATTTGTACAGTTTGTTCTTTTTCTACTTTTTGATAAAACTAAAAAAAATATATGTTTTTTTGTTTTAGGGGGAGAAAGTTTGCAGAAAAATACAAAAACATGATAAAATTACAAAAATCCAAAAACATTTGAAAAAGTAAAAATGAGTTTGTGTAAAAAGGGGAAATGATAGTACATCAGCTAGACGGACACAGTACGCTAAAGATTTGTAACGTTTAAAATGTAATTAAACAGTCTCCCTAAAGATGTGCTGGTAGGTTTTTGCAAAATTAGTAGATCAGTTTGGGATATAAACTTAAATTTACTTGCGTCTACGTGTGGAACATCTCTAGGATATATGGGTAACCCCCGAAATCTTGTTTGAAAGATTCCTTTTTCTGATATACTAGGTTTGTTTACTCAGTGATATCTAGGGTATTATTCCGGGACTTCTGCTGAACGGTAGTTCTGACCTAGTCCTCGAATAATACTTTCTGCAATGCTTGAATCATAGCATCACCCTCAGCATATATGATAAGACAATAAAATTGCTTAGCAATGCTGTTGTAAAAAAGATCCTCTAAAGGGGACACACCCAAAAGTCGAGTCATGATCTCTTTGCTGAACGGTAGTTCTGACCTGAGCTCTCATGATTCTTCATAATTTATTAACCCCTTACAGATATCATTTGTGTTTAAAACTCACCTGTAAGACTGAATATTGGGATCTGGATACGGGAGTATATACTGAGGTGGAACACATGTAGATGTTTAAGTCTTAAAACACTAATTCAGTATCCCGAACAGATTGAAAGTTTTGTGAGAATTTAAGTGGATCAATATATCGGCAATCTACGCGAATTGTTTAATGCTTGATATGAAATAACAGCTTAACGGTGCTTGTGTCTAGTCGGCAGCTGATATGATCCCTTAACACGCTCGCAAAAAGATTGTTTGTACAGTTTATTGCTTCTCTTATTCAAAATCCAAAAAGATTTTATCTTCTCATCTTATTTTTGACAACTGATATTGGGAATCAGATGATCAAAGTCTTATGTGCTAAACATGTCGGATTTTGAGGGTTGGGGAAGCAGTATATTGTGATATATGATCGGTAATTGCTTAAACGTTCAAAAGTTCATTAATTTGAACTTGATTTCATTTCAGAAATTCAGCATCTTCATAAGTTTGGTCAGCCAGGGTCATTAATTTGGACTTGGCAGGCTACACAGTTGACCAGGGTCATTAAATTGGACTTGGTTGACTGAGTGTGTCGGTAAAATCTTGAAAAACCAAAAAGTTAAAGTTTTTATCATAACATTTCGCTTGAAATTAAACATGGTATCGCTTCAAGATAGCAGTTCACTTGCATGGGTTTCGCTTGAAGACTCGGATGTCACGTTCAAGCGAGATCCCTCTGGCTATATATAAGACATGAACCCCTTTCGCTTGAAAACATTCATCACATCGTATCGCTTCAACTTTTCTCTGGGCGATTTCAAGTGGTTTCCAAAAACTCTGTTTTCCAGGCGTTACGCTGCCCAAATTTTCACAAAACAGTTGTTATTAGTTGGTTTACTCATCTAATAACATGGTGAATGTAAGTTTTCTCCATGATCTGTTCTGTATTTGAGGTTTTCTTGGTCTGTTCGTTAAAATTGTTAGATTTAGGGTCTTTAAATGCATATATCTTGAAACAAAATATGTTTTTGTAGTCGGTTTTGTTTGTAGATGTTCATAGGAATGTTTAATTGCATCAGATCTTGTTGTTTGTGATTTTGGCGATTCGACAGTTATTACAATCTCAGATCTGGAACTTGATAGGTAGAATTGAGGGATGAATTTGATGTCAGTAGACTCGGAATTGAATGATCTTTACATCTGTAGCTTCAATTTCATCATTAATTGTATCAGAAACAATTTGGGATTTATGCCATGTTCAGGCGGGATGGTACCCCTTCGCTTGAAGACCCCTTTGCTTGAACCCCTTCCGCTTGAGATAAATTGTTTTAGAAAGTTGCTGTTCAAGCAGGATGGTACTCTTCGCTTGAAGGCTCCTTCGCTTGAATAATTCTTCACTTGAAATCATTTCGCTTGAATGTGTTGTAACTGTTAAATTTTTTTTTTCAAGTGTCTAATGATAGGGTGTTTGTGTTTTTGCAGCCGTCGAATGTTGTTTTCAATGCACTGCATAATAGTTGTTGTGATATGGATGTGCAACGGAGTCCGAGCTTGACTGAATTTGCTGAAATTTTAGACTTCATGAGACGTATGCCATTACAGAAAGCATTGATCGACAGGCGTGCAGTTTTTAAGTCACATATCAAACGCTTTTGGGCAAATGCTGTGTATGATGAAACTGACAAAACAATTACATCTGTGGTTGAAGTGAATAACCAAGAAAAGCCAATTATAATCACAGAAGTAGTGGTTCGAGAAGTTATAAACTTTCCAGATGAAGAAAATAGTCCTACGAAATTTCCTGAACGGATGGTGAAAGGATGCTTGTTAAGGATGGGTTATAAAGGATTCTTGAATGCGGCAAATTGTTTAAAATCAAAATTTACAAAGCCATACAAATTTTTGATACATTCAGTGCTTATGAGCTTAAGTCATCAGAAAGGAAGTTACGATGCAATGAGGGATTACCATATGAATATGGTAGCGGCATTGGTTCTAAACAAGAAATATAATTTCTCACATATTGTATTTCACTATCTTGTTGACGAGGTGACATCTAGGAGGAAAACTTGGTTGTATCCTAGATTTATTCAGATGATTATAGATCATGCTTATCCAGATATTGTCAGAGACGAGATGAATGATTTATTGGTTCTCTCTCATATGGACAATGATTCAGTAAAGAGTCTTACACGTTATCATCCGAATCACCCAGAACCAACCGATCCAGTTGCTTTGTTTGGAGCTCTAAGAGATGCAAATTATCAGGATCCAGATCCTATAAATCATCAAAACTGGAGGAATTCAGAAGAGATGAGAGAAGCTGCATATGCTGATGAATTGAAAGCTCTTGAGGAGTTTGCAACTACTAGAAACGAATGGTTTGTTAAAGAACATAAGAAAAGAGTTAGAAAGGCAACTCCAAAAGTGAAACAAAGTGAAGAATCGTCATCACAACCTAAGAAAAAGCAAAAGAAAACAGCTAAAACTTTGCTGATTGATGAATCCGATGTTGAAGTTGAAAAAGAAGCTGAAGTCGAGACTGTGACTGAAGCTATGGCTGATGTTGAAACAGAGATGGTAGTTGAAGAAAGTGTAGGAGTAGATGTTCGTTTATCTCCAAATTCTTTAAAGTTACTAAAAGATTTAAATCTTTTTAATGATCAGGAGAAGGAACAAGGTGCTGAAGGTGATAAAGTTGTCGATGTTGATAAAGATTCTTCTTATTCTTCTGAAGATGACATTGATGAAACAGAGAGATACAAAATTGTGTTATCGGCAGCTAAAGAAAAACAAAAGAAGAAAAGAAGCAAGAAAGATGATGATGAACCGTATGAACCATCACAAGAAGAAATTGAAGTTCCGGTTCAGAAGGTTTCAAAGAGCAGAAAGAAAGGTGTAGTGAAAAAGATTATTCAAACGCCTCAAAAACCAAAGTCTTTGAAGATAGTGGTTGGGAAGAAGCAGATTCGTGTAGCTGACAAATCTCCACCATATGATCCATCTCTACCTCATTCACCACACAAGTCACCTCCAAAACAACCTAAATCTCCACCAAAACTACCTACACCACCTCCATCACCATTACATCTCACACCACCTCATTCACCACAACAAATTCGTACCATTACACCACCTCATCAACAAACTCTTCTTACACCTCCAGATAATCTTGAAGATATTGGAGATTTTGGTTTTGCAAATGATGAACAGGTGAAAAAGTTAGAAAAGAAAATGGATGATGTTTTGAATGAAAGCAAAATAGTTGTAGCTGAAAGCAAGAGAGTAGCTGATCGTGAAAAAATTCTTGAGATGAGAGTGAAGAAGTTAGAATCAGAAAACAAATCACTGCTAAAGAAAGTAGAAACTGATGAAGCAGAGATAGATATTATGAAAGTTCAAATTTCTGAATTACCTGAAGTAGAAGAAGGAGAGATTAGACATACTTACACATTGGATGAAGTTTTAAAGATGTTCAATGTAAAAGAAAATGAAGTTCAGTCCGATGTTGTAGAAGAGTTAAATGCGTTTGATATGAATCAAAAAGTTGAATATAAGTATAAATATGTGGAAGATGCAGATCTTTATGATCGAGTTGAAGTAGAGGATTGCACGGATGAAGATAATGCTAATATTGATACTTCGGGTTTGCCAATTCTGATGGAATTCTTTACTAAGGAGAATAGAGAAGAACTGAAGCCTAAAGTTGAAGAAATTTGCAAAGAAGTAAATTTTGATGACACGAAAAAGGATACTCAGAAAGAAGATCATAAGAAATGGTTCAGACAGTCAAATGAAAGAAAGTTCAAGAGGCCGTTGAAGCATTACCCAAAGAAAGATAGAAGAGTAATTCCTGAAACTGGGCTTGAAGAAACAATTTTACATATTAAGAAGCCGCGAACCATGAAGACTATACCAATGCCACAAATGGAACAAGATTTTTATAAAGGATTCATGGATTGGGTGTATAGTTATAGATCAGTTGAAGCGGTGATTACTTATCGGGCTGGAAGTGAAGTTAGAGAAATCCATGTGTTTGATCCGATGTGGCTCGTAAACTGCTCTGCAAAAGATATAGAATGTCTATTCATTCACAAGATTCGTTTTCAAGCTGAAGACAGAGAGCAGGCGATGCAATTTCAAAGAGTTGTTTCTATTTGTGTTCAGAAAGGCATAAATGCAGATAACAAATGGAACTCTAAAAGGTGGAAGCTTGAAGAGAAAGTCAAATTGAAAGCTGAGAAGGCTCGTAAAGCTCAAGAAGAAAAAGATAGATATTTGTGTGAGACATTTGCTCAAAGACAAGCTGCTGAAGAAAAGAAGAGAGTAGACGAGAATGAGAAGCTTTGGAAAATGTTGCTGAAGAAGCCTAAGCCTCATGAAGAGAAGTTCAAGTCCCTTTAAAGTTTGAAGACCAAGACTGAAGACTCCGGCTGTATCCAAGGGGGAGTTTGTTGGTACACGATGTCTAAAGCCTACGTCTTAGTCTAGGGTCTAATATGTCATTAATGTATAGATCAGGGGGCTGAATTGTAACTTTAATATTATATGTATAAGGGTTTCGCTTGAACATGTGTTGTGTCATGTTAAAGCGAAAGGGTCATGATAAGGTCTCGCTTGAGACTTGTTCAAGCGAACCCGTAAGCCTATAAATAGGTGAGTTGGTCTCTCATTTGCAACAGTTCTGCAGATTGATGTACTGAACCGCTGCCGGATTTTCGTGTCAGATTTATATGAGAACCAGTGTTTAAAGTGTCTTTCAGTGCTTTTCAACTCATTTTTCTTTGATTCAAGCTGTTTATCTATTTCCGCCTTATAAACAGTGGAGTTTTCACTCAGATTGACTCAATTGATCGTCAATACGATCCTACATTAATCACGCCATTAGGGTTGGTACGATGAATGTGTTGATGATCCTTATGTATTTCAATGATTAATGTTTGATTAGAATTGCATAATTTAAGGAAACTGTTATGTTTTGTGTAGTCAATGATTGATCAGTTGTTAGGGTTTGTAGAACTTGTAAAGAAAATGATGTTTAATCCATTGTTTATGCTGAAAATGTGTAACTGATGCTATGAAATCAAGGCTTGGTAACTGATCTTGACAAAGCATGGTGATAATTCGTCACATATAACCCGACGAAGAATATTGATACTTCGTCATATGTAACCCGACGAAGAACGGGGATGCTTCGTCGTGCATGGCCTCGACGAAGAATGGGGATGCTTCGTCATGCATGGTCTAGAAGTATGTCCTTCGTCGTAGGAAATAAATAGATGAGAACAGTAGACATTTAAATGTATGTTTTGTAGTGCATGATAACCAGAAATGAGGGTTTTGACTTAACTGTTGTGAGTAGCCAACTTATCTGTAAAACGTTGTTATGCACTACGTACATGGGATGTAGACTTGTTGTGATCTGAATACTTGTTATGTGATACACTGTGGCCTTAGCAGCAATTGCTGTCTATGAAAAATACGTGATTTAGTTGTTATGAAACAGGTATTTTGGTAACAACTGTTGGAACATGAACTTGTGTTGCAAACGTGTATGAAATCTAAATGGTTTCTATGTGATACGTGATTTAGATACGTGATTGTGAAACTGACTACTCTTGGTAACCACGATAGGGTTTGGTAGACCAACTGGGAACGGGTAATGTAACGTAACATACCGAGCAAATCTAAGGTGAGTTCACTGCTCTTTTTCCAAGCATGCGTCCCGGGGAGGGACATCTGGTAACTTTCTGGGGAGGAATGTCGGGTAATTGGGTTTGACTGGAATTTTAAACCTGGGATGTTGGTTAATACACTCATATCTATCATTTAAGTCCCTTCTACCAATTTGTTGCCGGGGAGGCAACGGGGTATTAGTTAATAGCGCTATTTAGGTTTGGCACCCTCACACCGTACCGGGGAGGACGGGCGTGAACTAATGACCCCAGTCTTGACCATTTCTTTGATAGAGGCACTGGGGAATATGGCAAATAATCTGGAGCCATCGGCGGTAATTGAGTTATTAACAACATCAAATCTCTGAAATGTTTTAAACATATATCTGGTAACTAAACGTGGTAACATACTTTGAACTCACCAGCGTCGTCTGACACACTTGTCTGCATGCTTGCAGGTCTATAGGGTTATATCATTGGAACTTGCTGTCTGGAAGGCTGGAGTGGTCATGGGTAGAGATACATGGAATCACAAGACAAGTTTAATGGTTTTCGTACATGTGGTTTATGAAACACTTGACAAATGATTTATGCTTCCGCTGTATACAATGAATTACATTTAACGCTTTGTAACACTTTATGTTAATGAATAAAAGTTTTTATTTAAATATAGTTATGAGTTCAATGTGATTGGTGTCTAGATCCTGGTATGTCAAACGCCTCGTGGTGGGTTCCCGCATGGGGTATTTTGGGGGGTGTGACAGTTTGGTATCAGAGCCACTGGTTATAGTGAACTCGGTTTTAAAAATGTTTTTATAAAACCAGACTATAACCGAACAGTTCTGAGTACGAGAATACGACCATGACACCCGGCTCCAGATTGCAAGGTTCGTCTCTTTTTCATCTGCTGCATACATTGCATGACTAGTACACATTTGCTTATGATGTAGCATACGGACACACACTTTTCACTATAGCATGATTACATGAATTGCTTGCTTACATTATGATGCGTTGGTAGTATGTCATAGTCTTTGGAATTTTACTATCTTATCATTTTAACAACCTCCGTATGACATCTGAGTCTGAGGAACCATTTGACATGAGTTAGGAGGAACTGAGATGAGCATACAAATCACAATATTATTATGGGTGCACACATAATAATAATGTGGGGTGCATGTGAGTCCCAGTGAGGCTTAACAAGTGAAAAAGGGGTTCTGTCCCGTTATTTGATCAATGTGAAACACAACAATCCATAGGGGTCATAGCAATGGCTGTCACCTACTTGGACGTGGTCCTTTCACTTCCCTCTGAACCCTTTTGAATCTCGATGCTATCGATTATCACCTGAACACTCATCTGAACGTCTAGCGAACTATGTAGAATGTTAGGTGCTAGTACGAACGTCCTTGGGTTGGATGTCGCAGCGTCGAATGATTGGTCTATACCTTTCTCACTCCTCTTCGTTTGCTGGAACTAATTGTATTGACGTCTTAGATCCCGAAGTGTGATCTCTTCTACAACACTCTCGCCACATGCAGTGTATTACTCAATCAACTTACTAGATCGATGGATAAGAGGATGAGCGTAGTACCTCACCGACCTCAGTATTAGGACGACCCTGATTACCGGCAACAAACAGCAGGGAATTGACTTCAATCGAATCCTTAACCCTAGTCAGCGACTTATGGGAGTCAACTCTTACGAATCAATCGGGACAAAAGCGATGACAATTGATTATAGTGTGGAATGTGTGACTGCCAGCAAAATGAGTAGCGCCTTAGGACGTGACACGGAATGTGAAAAGATGGACCTTGTCGGTGAAAGAATCGTAGGACTCCGTTTCAAGCAACGACATTAGAGGCAATAGTCACGGCAACATCAAGGTACTCGTAATCGTAGCCTACAGCATGGAAATGAAGGTGCCTACGACACGGATTGGTTGTTGCTAAATCAAGACGACAACAACCAAGGGAACGACGGCAGTACTGGAAATCCTCGTAACGAGAGCAACACCCCGAGAAATGATGCTCATGGAAGGGCATTTAGGATTGGCGTGGGCGACGCCAGGATTCTAGAAACATGGTGGCCTGCACGTTCTTGGTAACTAATCATCTCGTCTCTGTTTTGTTCTGTTTAACCCTGATGCTTCTTGAAACCCAACCTGTTGTGGAATCAACTGATGGCAAGTCAATTAAAACCTCATATGTTCGATGGGATGCAAACTCGACCTTATGGGACAAGTGTTCGACATCGACCTTCCTTCTACTATCCTTGATGGTTTCGATGCAGTGGTTAGTGTGGATTGGTTGTCCAGATATCGCGCAGATATACCCGGTGAGGAGAAAATTATGCGTATCCCTCTCCCTAGTGGAGAACCGTTATCTGTTCTAAAGCGTCAGAGTGGTGCAAAGGTTGTGGCCATCTCAGCTATGAAAGTTCAGGAGTGTCTACGGAGGGATTATCCCACTATGTTAGCAACCGTTACTGATGTTAAGGCTAAGGAAAAGAGGAACGAGGATCCACTAGTTGTCCGTGATTTCTCTAGATGTGCTACCTGAAGAACTTTCCGGTTTACTTCCACAATTTTAAAGAAGAATCTCAGTTGATCTCACGCCAGAGGCAGCCCTGATTACTTGTACTTCTTACCGTCTTGCACCAGGAGGGTTGCAAGAACTGTCTAATCAACTACAAGAACTGTTGGACAGGAGTTTTGTCAGACTTAGTTTTTCGCTTTGGGGAGCCCCAGTTATATCCATGAAGACAAGCCTTTTCGTATGTGTACTGACTATCGAGAACTCAACAAGGTGATAGTCAAGAACCATTTGCCTCGACCATGTATTGACAACTTGTTGACCAGTTGCGAGGGTCAAGCTCCCATTCGAGGATTGAATAACGAACGAGCTATCGTCAGATGGAAGTCTAAGGGGAGAATGTTCCTAAAACGGCATATCAAACGCAATGCGGCCATTGCGACTTTGTATTCAATGACCTTTGGGTTAACCAACGCACTGATAGCTTTATGGATCACATGAAAGACCATGTTATTTGATGACGTTTTGAATCATTTCCAGGAGAAAGGAACATCATGGGCGGCCTTGTATCTTATCTTAGGGCTCCTGAGGTAGATTTTTGGTTATGTAATTAACGAAATGGGAATACACATGGATCTCGCTAAGATCCATTTTGTTAGGAACTGATCGACACCAAAGATTCTTTCAGGGATACATCAATTTCTTGGTTTCGCTAGATACTATCGCAGATTCGTCGAGGGATTCTCAAAGATTGCGCAACCATAATCTCTTTAGCACAGTAGGGTGTTGTGTATTTGTGGGGGATAAAATAGGAGGACGTCTTTTTAGCTTCCGAATTCCAACTCTGCAATCCACTGAGCATCGTCTTTACCCGAGGGTACGAGTGATCTAGTGGTATACCATAATGGTTTGAATCAGAGTCCCAGTTACACATCGATGCAACACGAGAATGTGATAGCCCACGTGGTGGATTTTCAAGAAGAACTGCACGAGTCACGACCTGCGGTGGAAGCCATGGTCTTTGAATTTAAGTTGGAGGCATTACTTGGACGGTACCAAATGTACTACTTAGACCGATCGCAAGGGCCTCCCGTGTACCCTTGATTTGAAGGAACTAAACATGTGATGGCATCACTGGATGGAACCTTTGAATGATTTTGACTGTGAAACCGAGACGTGCACGGGCCTCACAGCACACCAATGACTCTAACTCATCTGATCAGATTCGCCCTGTTCAAACCGAAGCATTGTAGGAAGAGAATTTTCAAGTTGAGTCCATGTGGGGAATGGAGGAGCAACTTTTGGAAAATCGGGCGATACCCACTACCCCATGGAGCAAATAGGAGTCTCACTATACAACAAACCAAGGGAACTTGTGTTGAGCGAAGCACATCAGCCTTGATATTCTAGTCGCTTGGATTTTGATAGGAGATATTAGGATCTACAAACCTGGTACTAACAACCGGCATGAAGGCCCACATAGCAAGGTATGTGAACGATGTTTGATTTGTGCAAAAGTCAAAGTGGAAGAACAGAAACCCTCTGGTTTGTGTCAGCAACCAGAAACACCCATATGGAAACAAGAACACACTGACATGGATTTTATCACTGGTTTATTTAAGGCTCGAAACGGAAACAATATCACCTGGGTGATTGTTGATTGTCTCATGTAACCAGTACACTTTCTTGCAATCAAGGAAAATTGGCAAGTCTTCGTATCCTTTGAGTAATTGCCGGTGAAGGGCGGTTTTTAGGCATGGGGTGCCAATTTTTGTTACCTCTGATTTTGATCTATACCTGATTTATGGCGGGAAATACGCAACGCCCTTGATTCACGTCTAGGCACGAGAATTGCTTATCACCGTAGGGCAAACGGTCTAAGTAAACGAACCATCCTGACACTCGAAGGCATGTTGCGAGAATGTGTGTGATTGACTTTAGTAATAGTTAGAAGGACATTTACCTTTGGTTGAGTTCTACTACAGCAGTTACCATTCTAGTATTCAGACAGCTCTGTTTGAGGCATTGCATGGACCATAATGTCATCCTTGTTGGGCTGACGTAGGTGACAACATAATCACAGGTCCTGGACTTATACTCGAAACTCTTGGGAAGATTGCTTAAATTGGAAATCGTTTGACGGCAACGCGTGACCGCCAGGAAAACTGACAAGCTTAGGAAACACTGGGAGTTCGCTGAAGGCGATCGTATCATGTCGAAAGTCTCACCCTGGAAGGGTATGGTGCGCTTTGGGAAGCGCGGCAAGCTTGATCCACGCTATGTTAGACCTTTCAAAGTTTTAGAACCAATTGGTAAAGCGGCCTACAAGCTCGAATTATCTGCTGAGCTGGGTAACGTTCATGATGTCTTCCATGGGTCGCGACTGCAAAAGTGTTTGTCCAATGAAACACTTGTGGTTCCTCTTAAAGAACTAAAGATCGATGACAAATTGCAGTTTATCGGATAACCAATAGAAATTATGGATCGGGAAGTCAAGGTTCGTAAGCATAGTCGGATTCCAATTGTGAGAGTTCGTTGGAACTCAAGACGTGGACCGGAGTTCACGTGGGAACGCGAGGATCAAATGAAGCTCAAGTACCCTCACTTATTCCCAACTGATCAATCCAAATCCGATGCAAATGGTGAATTTCGGGGTGAAATTCCCTTTCAAGTTGGGGATGATGTAGTACCCGCGGAAACTCCACAGTCATCCTGAGTTAACATCTTGTTGTTTCGGATTACTTGTCAAATTTCTGGACAAAATTTCTTTCAAGTTGGGGATGATGTGACAACCCGAGATTCCAAGGTTTTCCCTATACACATCACTGACTTTACAAATTGATTTACATGGCGTCGTGTGTAGTTTATCTGAATGATTTATGTGTTATGTGTAATGATTGGTTGATGAATGTGTAGTGTTAAATATAAATTATTTAAGGTTTATTAATATAGTTCTTCGCCACAAGATTCCTTTGACGAAAAAGGGGTTCTTCGCCACTCTTATCTTGACGAAGAAGGGATCTTCATCGTCGGTTCTTCATCAGAAAGGGGGGCCTCGGCCCAATCTGTTCCACAGCCCAATAAATTGTTAGTGTTATTCCTTTTATTCGTGTGTAACCGTTCAAAACTACAACAACTCACACGAGGAAACCCTAAAGCTCTCCTTTGTTCCTTCCTTCCTGTGCGGCGACCATTGTTGAACCTCGAAGCTTTCCACCTTGGTTTATCTAAATACCCGATATCACGGTTAGTAAGTCATTGTTTGATTGATTTGTGTTCTCTTGTGATGTTTAGTTAGGAGTTAAGATGATACGGAAACTGAGATTGTAAATCGGATTAACGTGATTATATGTGAATTCTTGTTGTGATGAGTTTGTTTGAATGAGTAAAATCTTGTGTATATAATGTTCTATTGATGATCGGCCGCTTGAACGTTAATCACGCCATTAGGGTTGGTACGATGAATGTGTTGATGATCCTTATGTATTTCAATGATTAGTGTTTGATTAGAATTGCATAATTTAAGGAAACTGTTATGTTTAGTGTAGTCAATGATTGATCAGTTGTTAGGGTTTGTAGAACTTGTAAAGAAACTGATGTTTAATCCATTGTTTATGCTGAAAATGTGTAACTGATGCTATGAAATCAAGGCTTGGTAACTGATCTTGACGAAGCATGGTGATAATTCGTCACATATAACCCGATGAAGAATATTGATACTTCGTCATATGTAACCCGACGAAGAATGGGGATGCTTCGTCGTGCATGGCATCGACGAAGAATGGGGATGCTTCGTCATGCATGGTCTCGACGAAGTATGTCCTTCGTCATGGGAAATAAATAGACGAGAACAGTAGACAGTTAAATGTATGTTTTGTAGTGCATGATAACCAGAAATGAGGGTTTTGACTTAAATGTTGTGAGTAGCCAACTTATCTGTAAAACGTTGTTATGCACTACGTACATGGGATGTAGACTTGTTGTGATCTGAATACTTGTTATGTGATACACTGTGGTCTTAGCAGCAATTGCAGTCTATGAAAAATACGTGATTTAGTTGTTATGAAATGGGTATTTTGGTAACAACTGTTGGAACATGAACTTGTGTTGCAAACGTGTATGAAATCTAAATGGTTGCTATGTGATACGTGATTTGGATACGTGATTGTGAAACTGACTACTCTTGGTAACCACGGTAGGGTTTGGATGACCAACTGGGAACGGGTAATGTAACGTAACATACCGAGCAAATCTAAGGTGAGTTCACTGCTCTTTTTCCAAGCATGCGTCCCGGGGAGGGACATCTGGTAACGTTCCGGGGAGGAATGTCGGGTAATTGGGTTTGACTGGAATGTTAAACCTGGGATGTTGGTTAATACACTCATATCTATCATTTAAGTCCCTTCTACCGATTTGTTGCCGGGGAGGCAATGGGGTATTAGTTAATAGCGCTATTTAGGTTTGGCACCCTCACACCGTACCAGGGAGGAAGAGCGTGAACTAATGACCCCAGTCTTGGCCATTTCTTTGATAGAGGCATTGGGGAATAGGGCAAATAATCTGGAGCCATCGGCGGTAATCGAGTTATTAACAACATCAAATCTCTGAAATGTTTTAAACACATATCTGGTAACTAAACGTGATAACAAACTTTGAACTCACCAGCGTCGTCTGACACACTTGTCTGCATGCTTACAGGTCTATAGGGTTATATCATTGGAACTTGCTGTCTGGAAGGCTGGAGTGGTCATGGGTCGAGATACATGGAATCGCAAGACAAGTTTAATGGTTTTCATACATGTGGTTTATGAAACACTTGACAAATGATTTATGCTTCCGCTGTATACAATGAATTACATTTAACGCTTTGTAACACTTTATGTTAATGAATGAAAGTTTTTATTTAAATATAGTTATGAGTTCAATGTGATTGATAGCTAGATCCTGGTATGTCACACGCCTCGCGGGGGTTCCCGCATGGGGTATTTTGGGGGTGTGATAGTAGGTAAGGTCGTTGAAAGTGTTTTGAAAGAAGAGTCTGTTGAAACAGGTAAATCTGAATCACAGGATGAAAATGAAGGTAGTTTTCATGAAGGTTATTTGAAAAACTCAAAATATGTGAAAAAGGAGAATGATGATTCAAAAGGATTGGTTTATACCAGGATTGGAACGGACAAATTATTCTCAGATCTTGAAGTCCCAATTCAGAATGCGATTTCAGAAAAGATTGACAAAGTATTCAAGATGGTTGAAATTGAAAACTCTGAAATTGACAAGTTTACTGGAAAGAGTAACAAAACTTTTTATAACAAACCTAGTTTCAAGAAGAAAAACATGAAGGCTGGTTGGGTTATAAAAAGAAACAGAATTCGAAAAGAACTGAAAAGCCAAACTATCAGAAAAAGATGAACTTTGTTCACGAAACAAGTTCTGAGGAAGAGAAAGAACTCAAATTTAGACGACAGTCTAATGAAGAGTTCTATGCTCAAAAGAAACAGCAACAACAGGCTAAAGATGTTTCAAAGAAAACATGCTTTAAATGTAATAAAATTGGACATGTTGGTCGTAAGTGTCCAAACCCAAAGCCTGTTGATATTGGGAAACAGAAATCTGAGGATGTGAAACAAAAGATAACTAGGTTTGATTCAAAACAAACTTGGAGGTACAACACAAACAAGTTTGCTTCAAATCAAACTTGGAAATCAAACCCAACTAGGTTTGATTCAAGACAAACCTGGAATTCTCACACACCTAGATTCAGAACAACACAAAGTTGGCGAACATCGGTTGATATGACCAAACCGGATCAATTTAGGAGAACCAAAGTTAATTTGCCAAAACAAAATATTCAAAATAATTCACATTTTTATAAAAGAACTGTTTCAAAAGGACAAGTTTGGGCTGTTAAGAAACAAACTTTGTCTGAAAATGAAAAACAGAAAATTAATTCAACAAACAATGATGATATAAAAAATGAAAAACTCTTTGAGAAAAAGACAGATTTTCCATCTTTGAATGATTCATTGTGTTGAAATGCCTAAGGTCAAACAGACCTGGGCTAAATTGTTCAAGTAATTGAGTAGGTTGAATGTGCAGGTGCTCCAGAAAACAGAAGATTGTCAGAATGATCAAACGAGCAGCCTGGCACAGGAGGCTGTGGAACCTTGCAACTGAAACAGGGAGTTTGTTCATTTATGTTCATAAATAAACCATACCAACAACCCTAAAAACAGAAAAATTAAAAAAAAAACCAAAAACATGTATTTATTATGTCAAAATTTGAAAAATGAAAAATATGTTTGTTTTTTAAATTTTGTTAAAAATAAAAAATCTTAAAAAAATTGTTGATTGAATATGCCGAAACCCTCACGGCGGAACAAACATGATTAATTTCACAAGATTGAAAAACGGTTTTCAAACTGTCAAATATCAATGTGTTGTAAATCATGGGGGTACTTTGTGCGAAACAGAGCATGTGACGCAGAAAGTTGATGGCGAGACAAAGCTATCAGTATCAGGTTGTTAAATTTTCTTAAATGTTTTGAATTTTAGGGGGAGTAAAAATTTCAGAAAATACAAAAAAATTTGAAAATTTTGAAAAAACAAAAAACAATAGAAAATTCAAAATGAGTTTTTGTGTAAAAAGAGACTAAACCTAAAATATCAAATACTTACTTATCTCGTGAGGAACATCTCTCGGATATATGGGTAACCCCCGGAATCTTGTTTGAGAGATTTCCAGATTTTGATATACTAGGTGTAACACCTCGGAAAAATCACTTCCAATGATGTGTTGACACGTGTACTAAACCCTAGTAAAGTCAAACGTTGACTATGAGGGACTAATTTTGCAAAAAATCAAAAACTTTGAATGCGAAAGGACTAAAAGTGTCAACATGCTTAAACTAAGCCTCTGAATGACATCACATGGTATTCGTATTTACAAATGAGCCACTTGTTGGTCGAGAGGAGCCGTTTGCATAATTATTTGAAAGTTTGCGCGTCAAAGGGTCAAAAGAGTCAACATGTTAATTCTTACCTATGGGTGACCTTTTAACAAACCGAGAGCTTCATGATGTGGGATTACACTCACGCGAATGCCCAATATTGGCCGTCTAAGGCTTTTATGCCAATAAGTGACGTTACACGCAACTTTGCAAGTTAAAGAGGTTAAAAGCGTCAATATGTTTAATTATACCTCTGAATGACCTTTTAACAAACCCGAAGTATTATGAAGTGCAATCATACTCTTGAGAATGCCTATTATGGGCTACCAATGACTTTGACGCAATAAAATGATAATACGCGCAAGTTTGCGTGTTAGAGGGACCAAAAGCGTCAACTTTTAAATCTACGCATTTGGGTGACCATTTAAGCAGACGGGGGCATCGTAATATTTAAACACATGCTTGGGAATACTCAATATGGGCCACGAAAGGCTTAGATATCGTTAAACGATATTACGCGCTACTTTGCGCGATTAAGGGACTAAAAGCGACGACTTGCGAAACTACGCCTTTGAAAGGCCTTTTGATTAAACCGAAAGCTCCGCTATGCTTGGTCGTACTACCGAATGCGCGTAAGGTTGGCCATTAGAAATTTTCTACCATATTATAACATTTCATAAGAATTTTAACATAGTGTACCAAAGACGTCAACTTTGGAAAGTTGTTTGTGCATAAAAACTTAGGGTTCCTTTGTAACCATATTATATGTTAGTATAGCCCTCTGAGATCATACTACATGGTCCCTTAGAAATCATAAATCATTTGCGTGTTTCCTTTAAATGCTTAAAAGTTGACTATTATGCCCTTATGTTGTAAAAACGTGATTTTTTGAAAATGTGAGAGGACAAAAAACTTTATTAGTGATTTATAAGTATGTCCTAAAAATTTGACATCAGTTTCTGCTCTCAAATGAAAGTTATGCAAGATATCGTAAAACAAAACTTTTTGTTAATTAAATTGCATTTTTAGCATAAATCATATTTAAACCTAATTTTTGGCACCAAACTTATTACCTACTATTATGATATAATTTTTAGGGATTTTTGGAAATTTTTGTCAGATTTTATACTGACCATAACATAGAGTTCTTGTGTAAATTCGATAATTGACGATAATGTCCTTTTCATTAATAAAATGAGTTTTACAAATCAATTACATGCCAAACCTTTTCCTACTGATGTTATATATTAAATAAAATATTTTAAGCATTTGAGACTGGTCAAAACTTCAGAATTTTATAAACATCTTGAATATCGTCAAATTACCGACTTTTACGCTTATTAGGCGCATAGTATGGTTTAAAACCATATTTAACGCTTAAGACTTGTTACCTACTGATTTTAATAATAAATTTTTATACTTTAACAGTAAGTATAAGTCTTGAACTCAGATTTCCAAATTTGACCTTAAAAGCACATGTGAAATGACCAAAATGCCCCTACGGTGCATAGTTTGGCCATAAATGATAAACCTCACATATGTATAATATCTTACTGATGTAACTTGATAAAAATAAATATTTTTACTGAATGTTTAAGACCAGAACCTCAGTTTGCTATTAAATCTATTTTATAAACTTTAAAATGACCAAATTACCCTTACGGGACTTAAATTGATCTTAAATTCATTTGAGGCATAATTGTTGATATCATACTGATATCATATCATATTTAAAGCATATTTACTTGTGAAACCTGTATGTGACTCATCCGGTTACCCATAATGCATATACGTGTCACACCCCGACCACGTAAAACAACAAATCGTGGCGGAAACGTCGGAGAGTGTCGTAACAGAATCATTGTTTCAAACCCATGGATTAAATAGTTTCATTTTATTGAATTATTGAACTCATTGTTTTATTACAAATCAGATAAATACAAATAATTGTCTCTCAAGTTTTAAAGTCGCTAAGGCACGAGTCCATCCTATGTGTAGCATGCATCAACAATCATCACATAGCAGTACCTGAAACATATGTGAAAATAGGTATGCCAGCATAAAAATGCCTATGAGTAACATAGGGTTTGTGAATTAGATTCATGGCTTTAGATAATGTGACAACTGGCAAATAACCGGTAATTCCGTACAAACTAATCACTATTTTATTTAAAAAAATCTCATGCATTTAGTGTAATTGAATTGCGCAACTGTGTCGTATATGAGATAACAGTGTTAGGACAAGAAAACAATGCTAAAACATATGTTGGTTTCCGTCGTATTTCGAAACCAATCAAACAATGTCCTAAAAGTGTTGGTAGAAAGTGATGCACGCACTATTCACGGTTACACTATTCATGCCAGCAAACCTTGAAAACAAAACGAAACAATGAAAAACGACACACGAACAACATGACTGAGTACATTTACATAAGAAAACACTAGTCAGAAAACATATCTTGCAAAAATCTAGGACTTTCCGGTACAACGCCCTAAATGCTAAAACGTCCGTTTCGCTAAAAATATGACATTTTTAACTCGTCCGTATTAATAATTAAGCATTTCTGGAACACCGGAATTATGACAATTGATGACATATACGCTAAAACACTTTGGGAATATCATTGTAGTGTCCAAAACAACAAGCTTCCGGTATTATATCGTTATACACATAACTTGTTCGTTATCGACCCTAAAAGCTAGTAAGCAGTATTTTTTCCACAAAACAACCAAACGAAGAAGCTAGTGAACTAGTTAAGCCTATTTTGGGACTCGGAATCACTTCATGCTTCGCTTGACGGTGGAATAACAACTTGCGACAAAACTTCGTCGTTACGACGCAAAAGTGCCGTAAACTAGCCGACGCCTAAACGGAAAGCATTTAAGGTATCAAAATACAACTTACACTAGTCTAGCGAACTAGTTAACCATATTTTGGCGTCGTAAGCATCTCAAATAAACGCCAAAGCATCGATGGTAAATTAAAACCATAACTCTCGGTATTACATTATACCTTCCATATATGACCCGGTATCGAACCGACGAGCGAACTAGTGGCATTCTTACCACCCAAAATCAATACCCACTAAACTAATAGACTAGTTGGGCTTTATTAAAAATCTTAAACTACCATCAAACCCTAATTACCCTAATTAAACTAATGGCTAAAATATCTAGCAAATTAACAAATATTATTACATGTCTATTAAGTTTATAAAAAAAGTAATGCATAACCTTTCCCCCTCTCTTCATTCACGGTTTTGGTGGGCTCCATGGCCACACCAACTTGTTGAATTCAGATGAAATAGGTGATGTTATGGGCATGGCTTATGTAGATATGGTTTTGACTTGGAAGATCTCATGATTTTATAACAATTCTACATCAAAGTCCTATCACCATTCACCATTATCACACTTCAAATATCAAACTCAAAACCCCTCTAGTCTCTCTCTTCTCACGGCACACACCCACCATCCTAAATCCACCATAAAATTCCATTAAGCTTCTCATTTTTCACATATTCTAGCCATTAAAAATCACATATACATGGATTAAGCATGGGGGATCATTAGGAGCTTGGTTGGAGCTTAAATCTCTTCTTAATATTCTTATTTGGCTTTTGCAAATTTGTAAGCTCTCAAACCATCATATTTAAGTTCCTTATTACTAGTATATTACAATGTACAAGTTGATCATCTTAAAGATTATTAAAAATCAAGTCAAAAACCCTAATCTCAAACATAATAAACACTAAATATAATTATATTATGTGTTGATTTATTAGATTAGTGTTAGCTAGTTAGCATAGTTGTGTTGATTACGTTAAAGTAAGTTGTTTTAAGTGGGTGATCATGTATGATTAATAATATAAGTGATGATTTAAACATGGTAATGTTTAAATCTAAACAAGATCATCAACCTCTTGATCCATGAACTTTACTACAACTTAAAAATGATTTATTACACATAAGTGACTTTTATAAAGAATAACCACCATGATTCTTATTTTGATCATCCTAAAAGTTTAGTAAACAAAGTGGTTTAAAGAGGAGATTTTGATTAGAAAATATAATAAGTGGTTTAAAGAGGAGATTTTGATTAGAAAATATAATGAAAATGGTGTCTTTAAGGTCCTAATAAATATGTGAAGATTTCATTATTTTTAACCAAGTTGTTAAAAATATACTTATAAAAGTTCATGGAAATAAAGAGGAAAAGAGCATGAATCATGCATGCAAAGTTGGTGTAATGAAACTTGATTTGGAAATTGATTATGATTATGGGTTTAAACATGGTTTAAACGCGTTTTGGAAACGTGGGAAACGTCATAGTTTAGGGGAAACTATGGCGAATTTTTCTAAAAATCTAATCGCAATTAAAAATGGGATTAAAGGGTGATTAACAAAGTAAAACGTGATTAGTGGTCTTAAACGTCATTATGGAAGCTTGGATAAAAAGGGGTAAGCCCTAATCATCCAAGAGTTATTATAAACTCATACATACATTTTTACAAAAATAAAAGGGTGAAAATAATAACAATGTGTAAACATAATTTTTGACAAAATTATATATATATATATATATATATATATATATATATATATATATATATTTGGAAATAACATTATGTCCTTAAACGAATAATCGGACGAGCGGAGGATTCGGGAAATAGACGAATTCATAAAAATATATTCCTAAGAAATAATAAATATATTTCAATCGGCCAAATAAGACATATAAACAAACCGGGCGAAAAAGGAATGCATAACATCCGACGACGACAAAATGGGCGTATCGTCACCGCGAGAAACTACTACGACATTTGGGCGACCCTTTGACGTGGAAATATACCTATAAAGCGACTACGACGACACATCTAAAAATAAGATATTTTTAGACGCTTAACTAATACAAATATATATTACCGATAACAAAATCCGGAAAGTTGAAAAATCTATAACACTTACTAAGTGTTCTTTATAAGAAGAATGAACATTATAAAAATTCCATACATAGTAAATTTTGACGAAAATGCAAGATTATTTAATGGACTCATAAAACTCAAGTTGGGCTAGGGCCCAATAACAAGATACATGGGCTAGAGCCCAATAACAATAATTCATAGGCTAACATAAAAGAGATGGGCCAGGCCAATAACATAAAACATGGGTTAGGCCCTATAACATAAAACACATGGGTTCGGCCCAATGACATAAAACTTGGGCTAGGCCCAAAGGCATGGGCTCGACCCAATGACATGGGCTCGGCCCAATGACACAATGACACGCGTGCGAGGCACGAGGACATGTGAAGGGCAAAACCCGTTCACACAATTCAATACATATAAAATATATGTATACACTTACGAAATCAATCTATATCACAATCGAACGAACAAACTACCAACACTCAAAAATACAAAGTTGTCCCAAAATAACAAGTGAAAACACAATAAGAATTCAAGATGAACAACTTATACGAGGTCCGATAAGACCTAGTGTCTAATAAAGTTAGTACACATGTAGGTTAATCACACGTACAGACGCTCACTACGGTATTACATACAAGGAACGCAAACTTGTGAGTTCATGTCCCTCCTTTCAATGATTTCAATGTTTTATTTTAAAACAGTCGAGGGGAAATACATGTCAAAACTATGGGATGTTAGCTATGGGTTTAGATGATAACATGATCAATGTATATAAGTAGGATGATGACATAGTAACCATTAATCACTTAGTGACCAAGGTGCAAAAGGTGTAGATCTATTGAGCTTGAGACACGCTCCACTCCTGGTTGGTATACCCTAGAGTGCTTTTGTGATCCCAAAGATGTCAAAGTTGTCTCGGGTTGGTTACGTACTTATGGTACATAATGTCAGGGGGCTCGCTACCCACTGATTGATCCTTAAACTCCATATATGCTATTAACATACCGGGATTTCATTGAAAGAATACAAAGATTTCATATGATAACAATAACTGCATGAACTCGCTCAACTTTTGATGACTTTTTAAAACTACATGTATTTCAAGAAACAAGTCTTGATCCGGTGATACACTACGGGCAACGGGAAGGTCAATAACAACGATAGCCGCTTTTGGAGGGTTTGTCTTTTATATCCTAACTTCGTATGGGTATATAGGGGAAAAACCTCATTATGTTTTATGTCAAAAACTATCTTTTGTGTTGTGTAATATAACTTAAACTTTGTCATGTTAACGTTGTGAATGTTGGTGAACTTGGAAACTATGTTTGGAAAACTTGTAATCTTTGTTGAAAACAATATATCAATGGCATTGTTGTGGTTTATGTGTTTACTCATTTGGATGCAATGATTACCTTTCTTACGTCACACACAATACGCTTCCACTATTAGCAGGGTGTGACAGATTGGTATCAGAGCTCCGATTATAGTGAACTGGGGAAAAACTTTTACAAAGTTTGGTCTACAATCACTAAGGGCTCACATGAAAACAAAGTCAATAACATTACGATAATGATTTCAAAAGTATGACAAAATGACAAAAGGTTTTCATTGTGTCATGATAACATGAGGATCTATCACGCGGGCTCAATTATAAGTAATGGATAAGGATCAATAAATGGTTAGTCTATAAGGATTAGACTCGAAACCTTAGAAATTACATGTGAAACATGAGAACAAAAAAAAAACAACATGAGATTTAGTGATTATATATATAATGTTTTTATATATGTGTTGTACGGAATATTTTGCAAAGAATGAAAGTACCTTCGACTACGAATTTTATTATTACACTTGGCTCACGCGATTAGAATAACGACCTCACGCCTATTACGAAGCTTATGGCGGGCGTGGTTCCTGAGTGAGACCCTAAAGCATTGATCCCATGGAAGATGGTTGTTTTCCCTCGTATGGTTATAAGTCGGGCTTCGGTAGTGGCAACGAGGCGGAGGTGGCGGCCTTGGACAACAACTCTATTAATGGGACGAGGTCCCTGAGGCTCATACTAATCGTAGTTGATGACACTCTTGTCCAGACGAGGAAGATGAAGTACTCATCTTAAAGGTGCCCCCCCAGTTGTATTGTAGCGGATTCTCTCTACTTCTGTTTCGTCTAACTTGTGCCCTTTCACAAATAATGACAATGGGTGTTAGCACGTGGACCATCACGAAGGTCCCTCCTATGTTGAAGGTATATAGACAATAGTTTCCCCTCTTTGACTGGTCGTCTACTTGAACGAGAGAATGCTAGGGTGACCATGCAAGACAATTTATTATTACGGGGGCCCATGTAATAACAACTTGTAGTGTATGGAAATCCTGGGGGGCTCCGCGGGTCATGCTAACGATCACTATCCATTCGAAATTCTTAAGTTGTTTAAGTTTCTATCTAGTAGAACACTAACCGGGATGGTTACTATAACACTCTACGATACAGGAAGACCACACGTATTATTCACACTTAGCATTCGATCTATAACACGAGTCGTTTGAGACTAGTCGTCAAAAGCAAACAAAACTTGTTGGCCACTCATGGAGGATTTTCCTCAACATTCTTGGAATTCTTGTACATGGGTTGGTTCCTTGGTGTCTATGACACCTTACCTTATCTTAGTTATCAGAAATGATTACATTAAACTCTATCGTTTGACATTTGTCTTATGCCAAGGGATGATATAGCATGGGCCATGCTACAACCCCTTCATTGCATTTTATTCGACATCAATGGAAATTATTACAATTTGTTTGGAGCTCAAAGGATATCAATGTATTAGTCACACGGGTTAGTGCGGCGAAGGATCTTCCTGCCTTGGACGATCGAGGTCCACAAGGTAGGGAATACATACTGTAAGGATGGAGATGACCGTTGGGTCTCTCCACCCCAACGAATTACCTATTCCCCCTAGGCATTTGGCCAATACACGTAGGTGGTACTACGCATTTTGGATTGTGATTATTGATATTATCTTGGTTTCAGACATGTATGAATAATGCGATCTTGAGGTTTCCATGACCAATTACATTCTTAATTCTTGGACGCATGGTATGCTATATCTGTCTAAATACAAGTCTAGACTCTTTGATACTATGTATCAAAATAACATGGCGCTGAAAAGAAAATCTATGCCCAAAAGGGGCAGTTAATCAACGCCCTACTATTAAAGACGACTAGAGTTTTTATGGACAACATAAGGTTGCGGAAATTGCACAACATAGGGTTATTGAGTCGATACTAATGATGGTATGGATGGTACCGGTAGCTCAAGTGGTTCAAATCCTGATGGGATGAGAACGAGTGGCAATGCCACACATGGAGATGCAATCACACCAGATTTTAATCATAAGGCGTCCCCGGATCATAAGCCGTGAGACCTTATTGATATGGGAGGTGTGGTAAGTCCTGCCCACTAAGTAAAGATAAGGAAGTCAGTTAACCGTGCTAGTAAATGTACTCCTAAGTGAACTATTTGGTAAACGAATAGTCATCTGTTGAGGAAGACGATAACTTGGTGGAATCTCCAAGTGCAAACTATACGGAGTGATACAACAAGGAGGTTATTGTGGGAAGAACTCAAGGATCTTACGTGAGAATAGTATTGCTCGCTAGTGTAAATTCCAAGGTTAGGAACCGAACTCTAGAACTCGATTGTGATTAGAGCGAACGTAGTTGGTTACCCCCGACGCCTCTACGATCTCTAAAAGATTGTTGCATAGTAGATAACACCCGAATCCAAACACGTTGAGTGCTACATTTAGGGTTTAGCCCTGAAATAGGAAGCTGGCATCAAGGAGTACGCTAATAACTTGCCAAAAATTCTGAGTGAGATAAGTGAAACTCTCACCATGAGGGCACTTGCAAAAGTGCCAAGAGTAGCAGTGTGGTGACACTGAGTACAAAACGGAAACTAATGAGTTAGATATACTCAAGAAAGAACCAGGAGATTTTAGCTGTGGCAAAGAGATCACTACAAGCATGTATGTTTAATGATGAATCAAGCAAGTGAATAAGTGAGTGTATGAGTAGAGATAGGAATACTCCCCAAAATCCCAATGTTGCCATGGGTACATTCTACTCTACAACCAGCATGTATCAATTCTTTGGATACCAATGTCGGCTTAACTTAGTGTCTTTAGCTAATAAGCATATACACGAAATAGAGCCATGTAGGTTAGACATGTCTTACTCTATCAAGTTAGCTAATGGGGAATTAGCGGAGTCATGTTAAGTCTTTAAGGGTCACGATACATTTCCTATTAACCGACCCATTGCACCCATTTTGTTTGATACCGGTGTCGGTATTAGTTTCATTCCCCTAGAATTCAAAATATACTTGGCCTAGAGTCAAGTAAGCTAGACGCCCCCTCATTCCATAGGATTGGCCAACGGTAGATTAGTTGAGTCAGGAGAAGACATTAAAGGATGCACACTCGAACTTGGAGCACAGAAATTTAACACTGACCATTTTACTCATTCAATTGGGTTGTTATGACGTAGTTTTTTTTTACATAGACTAGTTATCCGACAATCGAGCCGAAATTACATGTCATGAGAAGATCATTCGCATCCCCCTGGTCGACGGAGAACATTTGTTAGTTCACAGGGAGAAACAGGACATGCCCCTACGAATTATTAATTGCATGAAGGCTTGAAGGTGTCTGAGAAAAAGGATGCATCGCCCTTCTTGCCCGTGTGGCTGACAAGAAGGCCAGGGAGCGCAAGGTGGAGGACATACGTGTGGTAAGGGGATACCCTGAAGTCTTTCCAGAAGACTTGCCAGGACTACCTCCACAACGACAAGTTGAATTCTATATCGATCCAGTGCCAGGAGCTGCACCGGTGGCGAAAGCTTCAGGAACTGCTTAACAAAGGATTCACTAGACCGATCAACTGGTGCTCTCGGAGATGCAGAAATTATCCGCTCAGCTTCAGGAACTGCTTAACAAAGGATTCACTAGACCGAGTTTCTCTCCTTGGGGAGCTCCGGTGTTATCTGTCAAGAAGAAGGATGGAACCTGTCAGATGTGGATCGATTATAGAGAACTAAACAAGCTAACTATCAAGAGTCAGTATCCTTTATCGAGGATCGATGACTTGTTCGATCAGTTGCAAGGTTTCAGCTTCTATTCCAAGATCGATCTGAGATCCGGATACCATCAGCTGAGGATTCAAGAGGAAAGCATTCCCAAGACAACGTTTAGGACTCGCTATGGGCATTACGAGTTCCTTGTTATGCCTTTCGGCCTAACAAACGCCCCCGCCGTGTTCATGGATTAGATGAACCGAGTATGTAAGCCATATCTCGACAAGTTCGTGATCGTATTCATTGATGACATTTTGATATACTCATTGACAGAGGCGGAACACGAACAACACTTGAGAACTATTTTGGAGTTTCTTAAGAAAGCACAATTGTATGACAAGTTCTCAAAATGCGAATTATTAAATCGCGAGGTGCAATTTCTTGGTCATGTGGTGAACGAGAATGGAATACGTGTTGACCCAGCTAAGATAGAAGCCATAAAGAACTGGAACACTCCAAAAAAAACCCCAACAGAAGTAAGACAATTTCTGGGTTTAGCAGGATACTATCGAAGATTCATTGAGAATTTTTTTTTTTAATTTCTCAACCGCTAACCTCACTCACTCAAAAGGATAAAAAGTTCGATTGGGGTGAAAAACAAGAAATGGCATTCCAAACGCTCAAAGATAAACTATGCCAAGCGTCAATCTTATCACTCCCTGACGGCACCGATGACTTTGTGGTGTATTGCGATGCATCGCACCAAGGCTTGGGTTGTGTATTAATGCAACGTGAAAAAGTCATCGCGTACGCATCACGGCAGTTGAAAGTTCATGAAAAGAACTATACCACTCACGACCAAGAATTGGGCACAGTGGTGTTCGCGTTAAAGATTTGGCGTCACTATCTCTATGGTACTAAGTGTACCATCTTCACTGATCATAAAAGTCTTCAACATATATTCGACCAAAAGGAATTAAACATGCGCCAACGGCGATGGGTAGAATTGTTGAACGACTATGACTATGAAATCAGGTAACATCCGAGAAAAGCAAACGTTGTAGCGGATGCTTTGAGCCGGAAGGAGAGAGTTAGAACATTACGAGTACGAGCTTTAGAGTTGAAAATCCAGACAAACTTCACTACCTGAGTGCGCGATGCACAACAGGAAGCCCTAAAGCCAGGAAATATACGAGCAGAATCCTTGCGAGGAGCAAGGAAACAAATGGAAACAAACAAAGATGGCACTTTATATTTCAGGGGAAAGATCTGGATTCCCTATTTTGGTGGCCTATGAGACTTAGTACTGGAAGAAGCACACAAGTCCAGATATTCAATACACCTAGGAGCTGATAAGATGTATCAGGATTTAAAAGAATACCATTGGTGGCCTAATATCAAGGGATATATTGCGACCTATGCCGGGAAATGCTTAACTTGTGCAAAGGTCAAGGCTGAATACCAAAAGCCGTCTGGCTTATTACAGTTACTCGAGATTCCCATTTGGAAATGGGAACAGATATCAATGGATTTCATCACAAAACTACCACAAACATCTCGAGGTCATGACATGATTTGGGTTATCGTTGGTCGATTAACCAAGTCAGCTCACTTCTTACAGATTCGCGAGAAAGACAGTACCGAGGAGTTAGCTGAACTCTACCTTAGAAAGATTGTGGCACGTCATGGAGTGTGTGTTTCAATAATCTCTGACCGAGATTGTCGCTTTATGTCAAGGAATTGACAATCAATTCAAGCATCATTTATGTAACATATGCGCTTGTAATCATTATGAACAGTTCAGTTATCAATAAAACAATGTTATTTGATCCCAATGTTTGTTTGGTTATGTTTTACATTTTTCATATTTTGACTTTTATTCAATTTCAAACTCTATATCGCTTTCTGGAAAGTTATACGCAAACTGGTGCGTAAACGTAACCAGTTTAATGCGACAAATACTCCGGAACATCAACATATACTTAACATACCTTAAATAACCTTTAAATAACTTAGAAATAAGTTTTGAAGGCTTTGGTATGGCAAAAACAAGTTAATTCGCTTACAGGGACTAAACTTGACAAACTGCGAAAGTATGCCAATTTGAACTGTAACGAACATTCTGGAACATGACCATAAGTTAAACACACCTTAAATATCCTTTACATAGCTTATAAATAGGCTTTGAGGGGTTCGGTGTGCTAAAATAAACTTTTGGCTCATTCAGGAACTAAAAGTGTCAAAAAGTGCACAAGTTTGCATTTTCGCGCATATCTTACGTTCTGAATACATCCAGACATCCAAAAATTTATGTAAGCACTAAAATATTTTATTTTAGTGTTTGGCATAAGAAAAATCCATTCGTCACGCAATTTGGATCGTTTTTCGCGCTTGTGCGCATTCCGTCATAATTAAGCGAACATCGCGATCGTACCACCAAACGAACCAACATCCGACATATTTTTGAGCATGTTTCATGTCCACAATGTTTAGGCATCATTTTAGGGCCTTAAAGTTGGCTTTACGGGCCTTAGAAGTGTCGAAAATGGCCTTAAACACGTGCAGGGACTGAAACTGTCATTTATGAAAGTTGTTTGCTGATCAGACACCCAGGCGGCCCGCGTAAGCCCAGGGTGATCTTTCACATGGCCCGTGTCAGCCTTCCAGACCAGATTCAATGTATTAACTGCTGTTAACAGCCTTTCAAACACCCCAAAGGCCAATGCCACATGTCAAACTCTTGTGGTGGGGGCAAAATGAGTTACCACAACATTCCGACAAGTGTACGGGTGAGATCAAGACACCTTACCCAAGAAACGATCCTAACGGTGAACCGAAATCTATAAATACCCATCCATCCCCATTTCAAAACCCACAAGAATCTGATTTGAGAAGCTCTAAGTTGAAACCATTGTTTCATACCTGAGCTACTTGAATCAAGATTAGCATTCGGGGACCCTTCGTAAGTATTCCTTCGTTCTTTTATTGCTTTTCGAGTCCGAAAGTCAAACTTTGTTTGACTTTCTGCATTGACCAGTTTATTGTCAATGCGAAGTTCGTTTGAACTTCGCAACGTGAGCGTAATCACGATGGTTATAGTCCCTTGTGACTATGCCTACTGATTACCACGTTGTCTAGGGTCGTAAGGGTAAGCGATCTAATAAATCGCTTATACCTTCTAACCCGACCCATTTGGTTGATCATTAGGATCCGACCAAATACATTAGGTGACCATAGTAGGTAGGGAATAACCTTCCGAGGTTATACCTTATGGTCACGACGTTTAAGTAGTTGTATGATAGGTAGTTTATATGCCTTAGGTAAATTACCAAAATACCCCTTTGATGCCAAAACATTTTAAACATATGTGACATAACTTTTAACATCTAAACTGATTTGACAACAATATTAGACATGTTAAAGCATATTTTACTTGTCATAGGACTAGTTAGGCGGTCCGAACGTGTTTTACGCGAACGACGCGTTAAAGTAGCATAAGCTACCTAAACGGGTCGTAATGGGTCGTAAGCACTTAGGTTAAGTTTCATTTAGTATGTAGGCTTTGTTAAACCATATTACATGAGTTCTCATACTCATTTGGTTTACAAGCCCTCATTCTATCCGATCTTCCGATATAGGTCCGGTTTATTAACGTAGTTACCTATATTAGGTGCCGTTTTATTCCGTGATCTCTAGCATTGCTTGGTGGTTATCTTAGGACTTCTGAGCAATCTCAAGTGAGTACATAGACCCATCTTTTACTGTTTTCCAAACGTTTTGGGGTGAAACACATGTGCCTACTTGTTACTTTCGTGCCTTTCATGCTTTCATATCATATGCTTGTTATGTTCATTAGTACATTATAGTACATGATTTCATTACATTTTATGCTATGTATGTCCATTGTGTGCATACTTAGTACATCGTTTTACATTACATTTTATGCTATGTATGTCCATTGTGTGCATACTTAGTACATTGTTTTACATTACATTTCATGCTATGTATGTCCATTGTGTGCATACTTAGTACATTGTTTTACATTACATTTCATGCTATGTATGTCCATTGTGTGCATACTTAGTACATTGTTTTACATTACATTTCACGCTAGATATGTTCATTTGATTACATACTTAGTGCAATATTTTCACATGCTTACATTTTGGTATGACATTTAGTTTGTTTAAATGGGACAATACATTCATTAACATTAGCTACGCCGCTCGTTAGTAGGTAATGGTACCATAGGACTTGACAAATCCCGTTCCTGAAATCCCAGGTTTGTTTGGATTGGAAGGAATGACCGAATTCGAAGATATAATACAGATAAACCTTTAATTTGTTTAAAGGTCTATCACCACAGTCACAAGGCTTGGATGTATGCATTTTCACAATACCGCATAGATGTTTGTATCAGTATAGCATGCATTTGTTCCACAAAACATAACTTTGATTTAAACTATGTTTAATTCAATACCTTGTTTATGTGCATTTTACCTATGGTTTAGTTGATATATTTCACTTGCCATACATGATATTTTGGGATACACAATTCATGATTTACATTAAACATAAACATTTTGACATTGATATACACATTTGGTGATTTACATTAGACATGGACATTTTTGATATGGTTTACACAATAACACATGACAAGTTATTTATACATAAACAATTCACATTGGTGGTTGGTTTGGTAAGTGATTTAAGTAACGAGGCGTGTGTAATATGATACAAGTATGGTGGATACGCCGCTGGTACTTCCTATATATAAGTACTTGTATAATATCACATATCGTAGCGTTAACTAAATCATTTCAGTATAGACATATTACATTTTACACAAACAACATATTTTTTCACTAGACATTGTTTTACAAACAACTTATCTTATACAAACTCATTTTACTTGGTTATTCATTTAATTTTACCTTATTCTTTTACATATCATCTATTTTATCATCGTTTTTCAAATGATTTACAAAACAAAACAATTAACAAGGTTCATGACTAAATTTTATTAAACATTTTCTTAAACTTAAGTCATGAATCCTATTTTCACAAAACCTATGTATCTCACAGGCATTTTTATGCTGACGTACCTATTTTCACATGTGTTTTCAGGAGCTGTTGCTTAGGACAATGATCGTGACACTAGGGCGGACCTGTGCCTTAGAGACATAAAACGAAGATAGACTTAGTTTAACTATGTTATGTACTCTTTGTTTCCTGTTTAAAGACAATAAAACTCTTATGTTGATAAATAAAATACAACTTTGAATGTCATGGTTATGAAATAATTAAATCTGTCGCGATCACTCCGCGGCGTTTCCGCCGCGGTTTGTTATTCTACGCGGTCGGGGTGTGACAATTTAGATCTCGTTTAGATCTAAGCACAACATTTCATCCGTAAACCGATGGACAAAGCGAAGGAACCATCCAAACGTTGGAGGACATGCTACGTGCCTGTGTGATGGATTTAGGCAGAAACTGGGATACTCATTTACCTTTGGTAGAGTTCTCATATAATAACAGTTATCACACAAGCATTAAAGCCGCCCCCATTCGAAGCACTATTCGGACGAAAGTGCCGATCACCGCTGTGTTGGGCAGAAGTCGGAGACAAACAACTCATTGGCCCCGAACTAGTCCAAGAGACTACTGATAAGATATCGAAGATACGAAACCGTATCAAAGTGGCTCGTGACAGACAAAAGAGTTACGCGGACAGAAGACCTAAACTATTATCCTTCAAGGTCAGAGACAAAGTCTTACTGAAAATATCGCCTTGGAAAGGCGTAGCTAGATTCGGAAATGCGGAAAAACTAAAACCGAAATACATTGGGCCTTTTCAAATTCTGGCAATGGTTGGTACGATTGCTTAAAAACTAAAGTTTCCAGAAGAACTCAATGCCATACACGACACACTTTATGTGTCGGACCTCAAGAAAAGTCCAACCAACGAAATAGTTATCATCCCAGCGGATGAAATTCACGTAGACGACAAACTCTAGTTTACTAAAGAACCTGTTGTGGTTATGGACTGGAAAGTCCACAAGACAAGGAGAAATCGTATTAAACTAGTCACAGTCCGTCGGAACTCACGTCAAGAACCCTAGTATACCTGGGAACGTGAAGATCAGATCAAGGCAAATTATCCCCACCTGTTCAAGAAAACTCCTGCAAAGGATGGCTCAACTTGAATTTCGGGATGAAATTCTTTTTAACAGGGGGAGAATGTGACAACTGGAAAATAACCGGTAATTCCGTACAACCGAATCACTATTTTATTTAAAAAAATCTCATGCATTTAGCGTAATTGAATTGCACAACTGTGTCGTATATGAGATAACAGTGTTAGGACAAGAAAACAATGCTAAAACATATGTTGGTTTTCGTCGTATTTCGAAACCAATCAAACAATGTCCTAAAAGTGTTGGTAGAAAGTGTTGCGCGCAGTATTCACGGTTACACTATTCATGCCAGCAAACCTTGAAAACAAAACGAAACAATGAAAAACGACACACGAACAACATGACTGAGTACATTTACATAAGAAAACACTAGTGAGAAAACATATCTTGCAAAAATCTAGGACTTTCCGGTACAACGCCCTAAATGCTAAAACGTCTGTTTCGCTAAAAATATGACATTTTTAACTCGTTCGTATTAATAATTAAGCATTTCTGGAACACCGGAATTATGACAATTGATGACATATATGCTAAAACACTTTGGGAATATCATTGTAGTATCCAAAACAACAAGCTTCCGGTATTATATCGTTATACACATAACTTGTTCGTTATCGACCCTAAAAGCTAGTAAGCAGTATTTTTGCCACAAAACAACCAAACGAAGAAGCTAGTGAACTAGTTAAGCCTATTTTGGGACTCGGAATCACTTCATGCTTCGCTTGACGGTGGAATAGCAACTTGCGACAAAACTCCGTCGGTACGACGCAAAAGTGCCGTAAACTAGCCAACGCCTAAACTGAAAGCATTTAAGGTATCAAAATACAACTTACACTAGTCTAGTGAACTAGTTAACCATATTTTGGCGTCGTAAGCATCTCAAATAAATGTCATAGCATCGATGGTAAATTAAAACCATAACTCCCGGTATTACATTATACCTTCCATATATGACCCAGTATCGAACCGACGAGCGAACTAGTGGCATTCTTACCACCCAAAATCAATACCCACTAAACTAATAGACTAGTTGGGCTTTATTTAAAATCTTAAACTACCTTTAAACCCTAATTACCCTAATTAAACTAATGGCTAAAATATCTAGCAAATTAACAAATATTATCACATGTCTATTAAGTTTATAAAAAAAGTAATGCATAACCTTTCCCCCTCTCTTCATTCACGATTTTGGTAGGCTCCATGGCCACACCAACTTGTTGAATTTAGGTGAAATAGGTGATGTTATGGGCATGGCTTATGTAGATATGGTTTTGACTTGGAAGATCTCATGATTTTATAACAATTCTACATCAAAATCCTATCACTATTCACCATTATCACACTTCAAAAATCAAACTCAAAACCCCTCTAGTCTCTCTCTTCTCACGGCACACACCCACCATCCTAAATCCACCATAAAATTCCATTAAGCTTCTCATTTTTCACATATTCTAGGCATTAAAAATCACATATATATGGATTAAGCATGGGGGATCATTAGGAGCTTGGTTGGAGCTTAAATCTCTTCTTAATATTCTTATTTGGCTTTTGCAAATTTGTAAGCTCTCAAACCATCATATTTAAGTTCCTTATTACTAGTAGATTACAATGTACAAGTTGATCATCTTAAAGATTATTAAAAATCAAGTCAAAAACCCTAATCTCAAACATAATAAACACTAAATATAATTATATTATGTGTTGATTTATTAGATTAGTGTTAGCTAGTTAGCATATGTTGATTACGTTAAAGTAAGTTGTTTTAAGTGGGTGATCTTGTATGATTAATAATATAAGTGATGATTTAAACATGGTAATGTTTAAATCTAAACAAGATCATCAACCTCTTGATCCATGAACTTTACTACAACTTAAAAATGATTTATTACACATAAGTGACTTTTATAAAGAATAACCACCATGATTCTTATTTTGATCATCCTAAAAGTTTAGTAAACAAAGTGGTTTAAAGAGGAGATTTTGATTAGAAAATATAATAAGTGGTTTAAAGAGGAGATTTTGATTAGAAAATATAATGAAAATGGTGTCTTTAAGGTCCTAATAAATATGTGAAGATTTCATTATTTTTAACCAAGTTGTTAAAAATATACTTATAAAAGTTCATGGAAATAAAGAGGAAAAGAGCATGAATCATGCATGCAAAGTTGGTGTAATGAAACTTGATTTGGAAATTGATTATGATTATGGGTTTAAACATGGTTTAAACGCGTTTTGGAAACGTGGGAAACGTCATAGTTTAGGGGAAACTATGGCGAATTTTTCTAAAAATCTAATCACAATTAAAAATGGGATTAAAGGGTGAATAACAAAGTAAAACGTGATTAGTGGTCTTAAACGTCATTATGGAAGCTTGGATAAAAAGGGGTAAGCCCTAATCATCCAAGAGTTATTATAAACTCATACATACATTTTTACAAAAATAAAAGAGTGAAAATAATAACAATGTGTAAACATAATTTTTGACAAAATTATATATATATATATATATATATATATATATATATATGGAAACAACATTATGTCCTTAAACGAATAATCGGACGAGCGGAGGATTCGGGTGTGACACCTGTGTCACTTCAACCAGCAAACAAATACCAAACCAATGAAATATTGTATTTCATACTTTGGACTTGGATAAATATGTGTATCTTTTGCACATATCAACTCTTGTTCGATTTCAATATCTATATCGCTTTCTGGAGAGTTATACGCAAACTGGTGCGTAAAAGTAATCAGTTTATTGAGACAAATACTCCGGAACATCAACATATACTTAACATACCTTAAATAACCTTTACATAACTTATAAATAAGTTTTGAAGGCTTTGGTATGGCAAAAACAAGTTAATTCGCTTACAGGGATAAAACTTGACAAACTGTGAAAGTATGCCAATTTGAACTGTAACAGACATTCCATAACATGAACATAAGTTAAACATACCATAAATATCCCTTACATAGCTTAGAAATAGGCTTTGAGGGGTTCGGTGTGCTAAAATAAACTTTTGGCTCATTCAGGGACTAAAAGTGTCAAAAAGTGCACAAGTTTGCACTTTCGCGCATATCTTACGTTCTGAATACATCCGGACATCCTAAAATTTATGTAAGCACTAAAATATTTTATTTTAGTGTTAGGCATCCATTCGTTGCGTCATTTGGATCGTTTTTCGCGCTTGTGCGCATTCCGTCGAACCCGACCCATTTGGTCGATCATTAGGATCCGACCAAATACAATAGGTGACCATAGTAGGTAGGGAATAACCTTCCGAGGTTATACCCTACGGTCACATCGTTAAGTAGTTGTATGATAGGTAGTTTATATGCCTTAGGTAAATTACCAAAATACCCCTTTGATGCCAAAATTCATTTTAATCATATGTAACATAACTTTTGACATCTAAACTGATTTGACAACCATAGTAGACATGTTAAGGCATATTTTACTTATCATAGGGCTAGTTAGGCGTTCTGAACGTGTTTTACGCGAACGACGCGTTAAAGTAGCATAAGCTACCTAAACGGGTCGTAATGGGTCGTAAGCACTTATGTTAGGTTTCATTTAGTATGTAGGCTTTGATAAACCATATGACACGAGTCTCCATACTCGTTTGGTTTACGAACCCTCATTCTATCCGATCCTCCGATTTAGGTCCGGTTTATTAACATAGTTACCTATATTAGGTGCCGTTTGATATCCGTGATCTCTAGCATTGTTTGGTTGTTACTCAAGGACTTCTAAGCAATCTCAAGTGAGTACATAGACCCCTCTTTTACTGTTTTCCAAACATTTTGGGGTGGAACACATGTGCCTACTTGTTACTTTCATGCTTTCCATGTTTTCAAATCATATACTTACTATGTTCATTAGTACATTTATAGTACATGATTTCATTACATTTCTGCTATGTATGCCCATTGAGTGCATACTTAGTACATCACTTTACAATACATTTCATTGTGTTCATGCTATGTATGCCCATTGTGTGCATACTTAGTACATTGTTTTACATTACACTTATGCTATGTATGTCCATTACTTGCATACTTAGTACATTGCTTTACATTGCATTTCTGTTGCATATGCTCATCCAGCATATGAACACATTATACTACATTTTGAACCGTTGTAAACATTTGACTATGCAAACCGTCGTAACCATTTGATTATATGAACCGTTTGTAACTGTTGAACCGTGTGAACCGTTTGTAACTGTTGAACCGTGTGAACCATTTGTATCCGTTGACATGATTTACATTTGACAATAGACATTTGACTATACATAAACATTTCTACAATTGTTAAACATTACATCTTGGTGGTTTGGTTTGAGTAAGTGATCTAAGTAATGAGACGTGTGTAATATGATACAAGCATGGTGGATACGCCGCTGGTACTTCCTATATATAAGTGTTTGTATGGTATTACATATTGTAGCGTTATTTAAATCATTTCAGTTTGAGACATATAACATTTTATACAAATAACATATTTTCACAATACATTGATTTACAAACAACTTATCTTATACAAACTCATCTTACATGGTTATTCATTTAACCATACATTATTCACTTATTTATACATATCATCTGATCTTATCGTTTTTCAAATGATTTACAAGACAAAGCAAATTACAAGGTTCATGACTAAACATTTTCTCGAACATAAGTCATGAATTCTGTTTTCACAAAACCTATGTATCTCACAGGCATTTTTATGCTGACGTACCTATTTTCACATGTGTTTTTCAGGAGATGATGCATAAGACTTATCAAGACATACTTAGGCGGACCTGTGCCTTAGTGACTTAAAACGAGACAAGAACTAGTTAATTTATGTTATGTACTCTTTAGTTCTTGTTTAAAACAATGTAAACTTTCATGTTTGATCAATAAAACGAAACTTCAATTGCCATGGATTTGAAACAATTAATTCTGTTACAACACTCCCCGACGTTTCCGCCACGTTTGGTTGTTCCACGTGGTCGGGGTGTGACAGAAAAGATGGTATCAGAGCCAATGGTTATAGGGAATTAGGTTATTAGTAATGCTTTGACCTAGTCTATAACCTTTCTAGGACCCTAACGCGAGTTTACTTGCGTTTAGTCATAAAACAATACCGTCACCTATCCTTAGGCGACGACCACAACAAGAACATAAATTTCAAAACCGCTTTGAAAACTAATCATCTGTTCTAGGATGATTGATTACTAGGTTTTGAACCCTCTATTGTAAGGTTTTGAACCCTCTGTTATAAGGTTTTGAACCCCTTTGAGTTTTCAAAATCTCGTCAAGGTTTTGGGTTTTAAATAATGTGAACTCGTGCAAACTGGAAGGGTGAATGCCTGTATTCTGGGTTTTCTGTCTAGGCAAGCACTTCGTATATATCTCATCAGACGCGAGACCAGTTGTGCTTACCTGGAAATTCTTGGGATGAGTGTTCACTTATAGGCGAGCATGTCTTCGCGATACATTATTTTTGATCCATTTACTTTGATTAGTCACCGGGGTCGTTTGTTGCTTTGTAGTAACAAACAAATGACCACTATCCTTGCTTTCATCAGATTTGTTTCATCTCATTCTTTTCGTCTAATACTCTCACTCGTTTCCTTTCATGTTTCCTCTTTTAGAATGCCTCCTCGACGCGAAAACCAGATAGCGACTGCCGAACTGGCAGAAATCATAGCACAACAGATGGCTGTTGCATTCCTAAATTTCATTGCTTAAATGAACCAAGCCAACAACAACAATCATGCTCTATGCAATTTCAAGAATTTCAACTCGGCTAAACCACTCAAGTTTAGTGGTACTGAAGGAGCAACTGGGCTTCTTCAATGGTTCGAGAGCATTGAGAATACTTTCCGTCACGTGCAGTGTCCTGACAATCGCAAGGTTGAGTTTTCTTCGAGTGTGTTTCAGAAGAGGGCCCTTACATGGTGGAACGGGGTTATGAGAGACCGTGGTGCAGAAGTTGCTCTAGCACAGACATGGGCTGAACTTAGAGCTCTTATGATGAGGGAGTTTTGTCCTAGTCATGAACTGCGAGCATTGGAAAGAGAGTTTGATGGTTTGAAGCAAGATAGCGGTGAGCATCGAGCCTACACGGACCGTTATGAGGAGTTAAGTCTGTTATGCCCAAACATGGTCACGCCGTTGGATAAGGCAATCGAAAAGTACATTGATGGCCTCCCTGACTCAATACAAGACATTGTGACTGGTAGCAACCCTACTACAGTTAGGCAGACCATTGAGCTAGCTGCAACCTTGACTGAATCTCAGATCAGGAAACGTAAGCTTTTCCGAAAGGGTGACAAGAAACCGGTTGAGGAATCGAACCCAATCGAGGAATCAAAGACCATGGATGAACAGACTCGATCCCCTAAGAAGTCAAAGAAGCGAAAGGCTTCTCAGAATTTTGCCATGGTTACTCACAATGATCAAGCCATCCCCAACCAACCAGCTCAACCCCCTGCCAGGAAACCCTACAACGGAACTGCACCCTTGTGCAACCAATGTGGCCTACATCATCATGCTGGTGTGAAGTGCCGCGCATGCCAAGTTTGCGGACTTATAGGTCATATAGCGAGGGTTTGCCCAACCGCAACGGCACCAAATCAAGCTGGCAACAATCCTGCTCAAGCTCGTTTCCCACCGGGGTCTTGCTACAACTGTGGCGAGATGGGCCATTTTCGTAGGAATTGCCCAAGGCTTGCTAATGCAAATCCCGTGCAGAGATGAGTATCAGACCGACAGGAGACAACGCTGTTTAGAAAATAATCGAGCCTTGTGTATTATTTTCTTTTGTCATCATCGATCTATGAAACAGTTGTTGTTATTGTTGTTATGAATAAATCTTTCATTTACATTTTAATATGTTTATGTGGTTGCATGTATAAACTTATCCTCTACAATACCAACAATCAAGGAACCATATTCCTTGAAGAACAGACTACCCCCAAATTTCTTCCATTGTATGATCTTTTGCGTTTTCCACGAAAATCCTAAGTATCCGTTTCTTCCAAGAGAAACGAAGTACGAGATGCCAAGTTAATAGCAATCAATAACAAGATAATAACAATTAAACAATTATGTGATTAAGTGCTTATGTGTTTCCTTTTATGTGTCATGTTATCCAAATCCTCGTAGAATCTTACATATCCTTGTACAAGAGATTCGTAGTAGGATACCCAAAGGTACTACCTAAAATCCTTAATGGACTTCTACGCTGTAGTTAAGTCCCTTGGATTATAAAGTACTACTTCATAATTTGACCCCTTTAGTGGTCTAGGTAAACTGATCGATCCAAAAATCTGGTTAGGAACATTATGTGATGATATAGATGAAAGGACTCCTTGGTGGCCTAATTAAGAAGATCCTCTGTCGATCTAATTAAAAAAGGACCCTATGGTAGTCTAGTCACCCTCATCACAAGTTTGATCTCCTTCCCCACAACATTACAAAACGAACTATGCGGACTGTGCAAGGAATTACGTAATTATGGATGCATACATAATTATGGAATTTAGTGCACAGAAATCACAGTGAGTTCTATCATGCATCTAGAGTTAACCCTATTCATTTCCAATTCTGATGAAGCATCCGTTGAGGAAAAATGAACTAGCTATTCTTTTTTCACTTCTGAGGAATATCCGTTGAGGAAATGAATATCCGTTTATCCTTCATTTCCAACTCTGAGGAAGCAACCGTTGAAAATGACTCCGTTAGTTCATTTTCGTTTCAAAAGATTATCCGTTGAGGAAATGAATATCCGTTTATCCTTCATTTCCAACTCTGAGGAAGCAACCGTTGAAAATGACTCCGTTAGTTCATTTTCGTTTCTGAAGATTATCCGTTGAGGAAATGAATATCCGTTTATCCTTCATTTCCAACTCTGAGGAAGCAACCGTTGAAAATGAATCCGTTAGTTCATTTTCGTTTCTAAAGATTATCCGTTGAGGAAATGAATATCCGTTGTTAAAACCTTCATTTCCAACTCTGAGGAAGCAACCGTCGAAAATGACCCCGTTTGTTTATTTTCGTTCTGAAGAATATCCTTTGAGAGAAATGAATATCCGTGGATTATTCCTTCATTCCCGTTTCTGACGAAAGACCCATTGAGGAAGAATGAATCATCCATTCGTTTTCACTTCTGAAGAATATCCGTTGAGGGAAATGTATATCCGTTTAGTTAAAAAAAAATCCTTTACTTTCCATTTCCGAAGAACCCGTTGAAGAAAATGACTCCGTTCATTCATTTTCGCTTCTGAAAAATATCCGTTGATGAAAATAACAAAATTATTCTTTACATATCTTTGATGGCTATTTAACACAAAGTCACAGACAGACTTCTACGAATAAATTTCGGGACGAAATTTCCTTAAGTAGGGGAGACTGTGACACCTGTGTCACTTCAACCAGCAAACAAATACCAAACCAATGAAATATTGTATTTCATACTTTGGACTTGTATAAATATGTGTATCTTTTGCACATATCAACTCTTGTTCGATTTCAAGCTCTATATCGCTTTCTGGAGAGTTATACGCAAACTGGTGCGTAAAAGTAATCAGTTTATTGAGACAAATACTCCGGAACATCAACATATACTTAACATACCTTAAATAACCGTTACATAACTTATAAATAAGTTTTGAAGGCTTTGGTATGGCAAAAACAAGTTAATTCGCTTACAGGGACTAAACTTGACAAACTGTGAAAGTATGCCAATTTGAACTGTAACAGACATTCCAGAACATGACCATAAGTTAAACATACCATAAATATCCCTTACATAGCTTAGAAATAGGCTTTGAGGGGTTCGGTGTGCTAAAATAAACTTTTGGCTCATTCAGGGACTAAAAGTGTCAAAAAGTGCACAAGTTTGCACTTTCGCGCATATCTTACGTTCTGAATACATCCGGACATCCAAAAATTTATGTAAGCACTAAAATATTTTATTTTAGTGTTAGGCATCCATTCGTTGCGTCATTTGGATCGTTTTTCGCGCTTGTGCGCATTCCGTCGTAATTAAGCGAACATCGCGTTCGTACGACCAAACGAACCAACATCCGACATATTTTTGAGCATGTTTCATGTCCACAATGTTTAGTCATCATTTTAGGGTCTTAAAGTTGGCTTAACGGGCCTTAAACATGCCGGAAATGGCTTAAACACACAACAGGGACCAAAACTGTCATTTATGAAGGATGTTTGCTGATACATCGAATCTGGTCCGTTCCACTTGTTGCACATGGTTTTGGGGAATCTATGGGCTGGTTTTGATGTGCCCATGGTATTGGGCAATACTAGGGGCTCACATGGTTTTGTAAAACCATTGTCTTGAGGTGTATGGCCAAGATCAAAGCACGGTTTCCAAGAAACGATCTTAACGGTTCGGGAAATACTATAAATACCCCACCCCCATTTGGTTCAAACTCACTAGAATCTGATTTTATAAGCTCTAAGTTGAAACCTTTGTTTCATACCTGAGCTACTTGAATCACGATTAACATCCGGGGACCCTTCGTAAGTATTCCTTCGTTCTTTTATTGCTTTTCGAGTCCGAAAGTTAAACTTTGTTTGACTTTCTGCGTTGACCAGTTTATGGTCAATGCGAAGTTCGTTTGAACTTCGCAACGTGATTGTAATCACGATGGTTATAGTCCCTTGGGACTATGCCTACTGATTACCACGTTGTCTAGGGTCGTAAGGGTAAGCGATCTAATAAATCGCTTATACCTTCGAACCCGACCCATTTGGTCGATCATTAGGATCCGACCAAATACAATAGGTGACCATAGTAGGTAGGGAATAACCTTCCGAGGTTATACCCTACGGTCACATCGTTAAGTAGTTGTATGATAGGCGGTTTATATGCCTTAGGTAAATCACCAAAATACCCCTTTGATGCCAAAATTCATTTTAATCATATGTAACATAACTTTTGACATCTAAACTGATTTGACAACCATATTAGACATGTTAAGGCATATTTTACTTATCATAGGGCTAGTTAGGCGTTCCGAACGCGTTTTACGCGAATGACGCGTTAAAGTAGCATAAGCTACCTAAACGGGTCGTAATGGGTCGTAAGCACTTATGTTAGGTTTCATTTAGTATGTAGGCTTTGATAAACCATATGACACGAGTCTCCATACTCGTTTGGTTTACGAACCCTCATTCTATCCGACCCTCCGATTTAGGTCCAGTTTATTAACATAGTTAACTATATTAGGTGCCGTTTGATATCCGTGATCTCTAGCATTGTTTGGTTGTTACTCAAGGACTTCTAAGAAATTTCAAGTGAGTACATAGACCCCTCTTTTACTGTTTTCCAAACATTTTGGGGTGGAACACATGTGCCTACTTGTTACTTTCATGCTTTCCATGTTTTCAAATCATATACTTACTATGTTCATTAGTACATTTATAGTACATGATTTCATTACATTTCTGCTATGTATGCCCATTGAGTGCATACTTAGTACATCACTTTACAATACATTTCATTGTGTTCATGCTATGTATGCCCATTGTGTGCATACTTAGTACATTGTTTTACATTACACTTATGCTATGTATGTCCATTACTTGCATACTTAGTACATTGCTTTACATTGCATTTCTGTTGCATATGCTCATCCAGCATATGAACACATTATACTACATTTTGAACCGTTGTAAACATTTGACTATGTAAACCGTCGTAACCATTTGATTATATGAACCGTTTGTAACTGTTGAACCGTGTGAACCGTTTGTAACTGTTGAACCGTGTGAACCGTTTGTAACTGTTGAACCTTGTGAACCATTTGTATCCGTTGACATGATTTACATTTGACAATAGACATTTGACTATACATAAACATTTCTACAATTGTTAAACATTACATCTTGGTGGTTTGGTTTGAGTAAGTGATCTAAGTAACGAGACGTGTGTAATATGATACAAGCATGGTGGATACGCCGCTGGTACTTCCTATATATAAGTGTTTGTATGGTATTACATATTGTAGCGTTATTTGAATCATTTCAGTTTGAGACATATAACATTTTATACAAATAACATACTTTTCACAATACATTGATTTACAAACAACTTATCTTATACAAACTCATCTTACATGGTTATTCATTTAACCATACATTATTCACTTATTTATACATATCATCTGATCTTATCGTTTTTCAAATGATTTACAAGACAAAGCAAATTACAAGGTTCATGACTAAACATTTTCTCGAACATAAGTCATGAATTCTGTTTTCACAAAACCTATGTATCTCACAGGCATTTTTATGCTGACGTACCTATTTTCACATGTGTTTTTCAGGAGATGATGCATAAGACTTATCAAGACATACTTAGGCGGACCTGTGCCTTAGTGACTTAAAACGAGACAAGAACTAGTTAATTTATGTTATGTACTCTTTAGTTCTTGTTTAAAACAATGTAAACTTTCATGTTTGATCAATAAAATGAAACTTCAATTGCCATGGATTTGAAACAATTAATTCTGTTACAACACTCCCCGACGTTTCCGCCACGTTTGGTTGTTCCACGTGGTCGGGGTGTGACATCGGGCAATGGACGAATTCATAAAAATATATTCCTAGGAAATAATAAATATATTTCAATCGGCCAAATAAGACGTATAAACAAACCGGGCGAAAAAGGAATGCATAACATCCGACGACGACAAAATGGGCGTATCGTCACCGCAAGAAACTACTACGACATTTGGGCGACTCTTTGAAGCGGAAATATACCTATAAAGCGACTACGACGACACATCTAAAAATAAGATATTTTTAGACGCTTAACGAACACAAATATATATTACCGATAACGAAATCCGGAAAGTTGAAAAATCTATAACACTTACTAAGTGTTCTTTATAAGAAGAATGAACATTATAAAAATTCCATACTTAGTAAATTTTGACAATAACAACGATAGCCGCTTTTGGAGGGTTTGTCTTTTATATCACAACTTCGTATGGGTATATAGGGGACAAAACCTCACTATGTTTTATGTCAAAAACTATCTTTTGTGTTGTGTAATATAACTTAAAATATGTCATGTTAACGTTGTGAACGTTGGTGAACTTGGAAACTATGTTTGTAAAACTTGTAATCTTTGTTGAAAACAATATATCAATGGCATCGTTGTGGTTTATGTGTTTACTCATTTGGATGCAATGATTACCTTTCTTACGTCACACACAATACGCTTCCGCTACTAGCAGGGTGTGATAGATAGATAACACAAGAAAAGGTTTTATGTTTTCAAAAATAGCCATGAATCCTTGTAAAAGTTTTGTTTCTAAAATGCGTCGTTTTGTTAAAATGCTTATAGTACATACAAAAATATACTTTAGTTTTGAAATAGATAAATAGATAGTATATTAGAATATACTTTAGTTTCGGAAATAATAGATTCAATAGTATATCACAAGTATACTTTGGTTTAAGAATGATAAACATCGGTAGTATAATACATTATACTTTGGTTTTGTAAATAACATATCAACTTATGCTTTGGATTTTGATATTAGCACATCAACTATGCTTTGGTAGTATATTAAAATATACTTTAGTTTGTGAAATAACAATGTCGGTAGTATATCAACTATACTTTAGTAAACAATATCACGTTGGTAGTATGTCGGAACATACCTAACTCGTGGTTTGGTAATATATCAAACTATATTTTAGTAAACAATAGCATATCAAATTATGCTTTAGCAAACAGTATCACGTTGGTAGTATATCGAAATATACCATATATCGCGATTTGGTAATACATTCAAACCTTAGTGCATCAAACTACACTTTAGAGACTATAGAAATACCACAAAGGCAAATTCTATTTGGTTAAAATTTGGTTTCTGACATTCCATACAACAGGAATGGGGTGTCTAGTCCTATAGCGCTATATCGTACTACCAATCGGCTTGATCATTGTTAATGAATGTATAAATAACAGTATAAATGAACAAATAGTTCTAACAAACTTTGGAAATCAGTTGTTTAAGCCATGGATAATAGTTCAATTCGTCAAAAGATAAGTACTATGCCTGCGTAATTATATAGTTGAAATCATGAAAATAGCGTATCGGCACATATGTATCACCCCAAAACATTTGAAAACGTAAAATAAGGGACTATGTACTCACTTGAGATCGTAAGTATCCTCGACTAAGTGTCCTAACAAAGCTTGGAAATCAAGGAATCAAGTGGCACCTAGTATGGAATCAGTAGTTAAACAATCGGCACCTAAATTGGAAGATTGGGTAGAATGAGGTCTCGTAAACCAAATGAGTATTGGAACTCATGTGATATGGTTTAACAAAACCTACATTCTAAATCGGAACCTATCCTAAGTGCTTACGACCCGTTACGACCCATTAAGGTAGCTTACGCTACTTTAACGCGTCGTTCGCGCGAATGTGCGTTCGAGACGCCTAACTAGTCCTATGACAAGTATTATATGCCCTAGCATGTTTAAATATGTTGCATAATCAGTTTGGGTGACAAAAGTTAGGTTACATATGCTTAAAATCCAATTATGCATGAAAAGGGCATTTGGTCATTTACCTAAGGTATATAAACTACCTATCATACAACTAATTAAACTAAGTGACCATAACGTATAACCTCGGAAGGTTATTCCCTATACAACTATGGTCATATAATATGCTTGGTCGGATCCTAATGATCGACCAAACGGGTCGGTTCGAAAGTCTAAGCGGTGGTTTAGACCGCTTGACTTTACGACCCTAAATAAGCACTAGACTAAAAGTGACGAGTTAAACATGTTAAAACATGTTTAACTAAGTTAGAAAACAAGTTTGATATCAAAACAAAGTGTTTTGATACCCAAAAGTAGCTTCATTGCAAAATACGCATAAACACTTACTTTGACCGAAACTTTGACTCGTCACTTCAACTAATCGACGTGGTAATCAGTAGGTATTGTCACATGGGACTATAACCATCGTGATTACGCTCACGTTGCAAAGTTCGATTGAACTTTGACTTGACCAAAATGTGGTCAAATCAGAAAGTCAAACACTGTTTGACTTTCATGCTTGAAAAGCATAAAAAGGCATGAAAGAAGCTTACAAAAGGTCCAAGCAATAAAGAATTTGATCTAAAACACTCAGGTATGAAGCTAAGGCTTCAACTTAGAGCAGATTTAGAGCAAATGTGAGGAATGGTGCTTGAACAAGGTGGGTATTTATAGATTTTCAAGAACCGTTAGGATCGTTTCTCGTAATTTGGGCTTTGATCTGGACCATACAAGTGTTGCCCATAGTTTTGAATACCATGGGAACTTAAAAACAAACTCAAGGTATCCTAAAACCATGTATAAAACCACTGAAATCAGCTGCAAAGACCAGGTTCATTGTTTCTGTACTGGACATCAGTCGCGCCCTGCGTAAGATGGCTCTTCATCCTATGCGGCCCGCGAGAGATAAGTTTGGCAGAATGGCAGAAATAGTCCCTGCATGTTAAAAAGTCAGATTTTGATGTTTTTAAGCCCCGTTAACCCCATTTCAAGGCTCTACAATGAAGTTAAAGCATAGGTAACATGGAATATGCTTGAAAACATCTCAGATGTCGGTTCGTTTGGTCGTACGGTCACGTTGTTCGGTTAATTACGACGAAACACGAACGGACGCGAAAAACGATCCAAATTACGCGACGAATGGAATTTTAGCATGCCAATCACTAAAATAAAATACTTTAATGATTACAAAAATTTTTGGATGTCCGGATATGTTCAGAACGTAAGATATGCGCGTAAATGCAAACTTATGCACTTTTTGACGCTTTTAGTCCCTGATTGACCAATAAGCATATTTTCGCATAATGAACCCCTCAAAGCCTATTTCAAAGCTATGTAAAGGATATTTAGGGTATTTTTAGCTTATGATCAAGTTCCAGAATGTTCGTCTCTATAAAAATCGGCATAGTTTCGCAGGTTGACGCAAATAGTCCCTGCGATCGAATAAACTTGTTTTCGACATAGCAAACCATCCAAAACTTATTTCTAAGTTATGTAAGGGTTATTTAAGGTATGTTAAGCCTATGCCACTGTTCCAGAGTGTTTTTCGCGTTAAACTGATTACGTTTACGCACCAGTTCGCGTATAACTTTCTAGAAAGCGATTTAAAGCTCGAAATTGAACAAGAATTGATATGTGCAAATGATACACATATTTATACAAATCCTAAGTATGAAACACAAGATTTCATTGGTTTTGTATTCGTATGATGGTCGTAGAGGCACAAGTCTCACAGTCTCCCCTACTTTAGGAAATTTCGTCCCGAAATTTAATTTTAGAGGAAACCTGTGAAGACATCTGTGATCGTTTCGCTTTCGAATGAATTCTTCGTACCCTAAGTAAAACTCTGGGTCACGTTTGGATTTTTAGCGAATTTGTTAATTGTCAAAGTATTGTCGTTGTTGTAACAAAAACATGGAGCTTCGAACAACGGATAGGAGAATGCTTCCTATGAAGACTATTATAGGAAACTTGTGTGTGCTCGAAATCGGAGTTGGAGAATGTAAGATAAAATAACATTTGGTCAAGGTCCACAACTTCTAGTAACTTAAATAACACTACATTCACAATGTAATAAGGAACACTTATATATAGGAAGTACCAGCGGTGTATCCACAATGCCCTTTTTACATTGTTCCCGTCTCGTTATTCTTGTCACTATAGGTCTTAACACATAACAAAACTTGTTGTGGTTTCTATGCACTGAATTCCATAATTATGTATGCATCTATAGTTACGTAATCCTTGCACAGTCCGCACAGTTCATTTCATAATGCGTAGGGGAAAAATCAATCGAACAAACACGTAATGAATTGACTAGACCACTAAAGGATCTTTTTAACTAGATCAACGAACGATCTTTTTAACTAGACCAACACATGATCTTCTTAACTAGACCGTCGTATGATTTCTTTAAATAGACCACTAAAGGATCTTTTTAACTTAGAATCAAATAGTCGTTTTGAAATAGCACTTTGGAATCCAAGGTTCTTACTATTTGCATAGAAAAGCCCCTTACGGAATTTAAGATAGTACTTTGAGTATCCCTCTGAGAATCTAACATATGAAAATACGGAAGATTCTACCAGGACTTAGATAGCGAGCTTTAGAATTACACATAAACACATAATCACATAATAGCATATTTGTTAATTTAGTTATTAGCTCGTTCATTAATTTGAATCATTGCATTTAAAGTACACCAGAAATCCAATCACGAACTTTAATCGGTACTTTAAATATCCCCAAGAATCTAACTATGAAGATAGGAAGACCTTATAAGGATTTGGTTTCGCCTTTGACGTATTGTAACCTTCGTATTAAAGCACACAATACGCGTTCGGTACGGTTTATGTAACTAGTTTGCATGAATTAGCCGACACGGGTCAACCCTTATCATTTATATTTCAAAATCCAGAATGTATTTAGTTTACTCATTATATACTGTAACATCCCGAAAACGGGTTTGGTAATTAAACCCCGTTAATGCAAAATAACGGGTAAAATACCGTTAGTGGTAAAAGTAACCCGGCAAATATTAGGATTTAAATAATTAATCCTATTATTAAACAAAAAGTCAATAAAAGCTTTTAAAGAAATGAAATGGATAAAAGGCCCGGGTTAACGGGACCTAAAATAAACTTAGTTATAAATATTCCCGAACCCGCTAAGTTAACTAGGAATATTTAACCTAGTTAATAAGTGGGAAAAAAATTGTTAAAAGAAATAAGTAGGTTGTGGCCTACTTAATAACGAACCAAACACGAGGGGTTAAAGCGGGATAACTAGAAAAGTTATTTAATTAAAACAAACACAAACACACACACACAGTGTCTGTTCTGGATCGAGCTCAGGGGCGACCAAGAAGGGTCAAACCCTAATCAACACAATTTCATCAAATTGAAGGGGTAAATCAAGTCCAAATCAAAATCCGAGTATGAATTAGTGATCTCCATTGAAAAAGGAGTCACGAGGTATGTAAATTTCTTGAGAAATCTCTAGTTGAAATTCTGAGCAAACCTAGAGAATTCGAATCTGAGCTTGCATGTTTGTTGTTTGGATGAAATTAATGATGAAACTATGTCTAGGAGTAAACCCTAGTCATGTAATTGTTGAATTGATGTTCATTGTTGTGAATTCATAATCATACACTCATGTGTCAAGTGGGTTTTGATTATGTAGAAAAGATGATAATATAGTTGTGTTAGAAATCATCATAAGTGATAGTAGATGCAAGATACTTGAACAAATTTGCAAGTTTGAGTATTTGATCATACATGATAATGGTTGAATCTTGATGTTAATCCTAGTAAAAATGACTAATTATGAACTAGTTAGCAAATGTGTAGAATCATGCCTATTAGGTGTTTGTTAAAATGCCTAAATGAGAACTAAAGTATTGAATTTTAGAGTGAAAACGCATATTCGAATGATATGGCAATTACGCGTGATATGAAGCGATAAGAGCTCTAAATACTATGTTGATTTAGACTTAAGGTAGAAAACATGTGATTGAAAGTAGTTAACTTTAGATAAGTTAAGTTAACTAATCATGAAGCCGAATAGTAGCATCGGCATAGAAAATAAGTGAGGTGGAATAGTCGTGATTGTTAATGACTAATTTAACCGCCTTGTAAATGTTTGACAATAGTTTGGCGCTTAACAAGCTAGGTGAAGCTTGGGGAGAAAGCGGGTCGAACGAGTCAAGCATAAAGGAAAAACGTATTCGGGATGCAAGGTAAGTATATCTTACACTAGTCATATATTTATAATATTCTTTCGTCGTATTGGTTACGAAAAAGAAAAATACCTAATTGAGATCTGATGTTCCGACGTGTGGTCGTACGGAACAAGATAATCAAATATGACAAGAAATCATAATGATGGCTAAAAATGAGTTAAACCGGCAATTCGATCATATTATGACTAATGAAGCATGTACTTTTAATGGTTATCATATAAGTTAAATCATAATAACCATTAAGGGCAAAATGGTAATTTTGACAATTTGACAATAGTAATTGGTCATATAGACCAAACGGGTCAAAAGGTGAAATTATCACCCTTTGACAATATCGACTAATGGGTTGTCAAGTTGCATGAATTTAGGAAATAAATAGCACATGGATGCTTACATCGCTATCACTTAGTAGCCACTAAGGAAAGGTATTGAAACGGGTCAATATATTGATCCGAGCCAGGTATGTATAGAAATACAACTCATCATGTAGAATTTGGAGTTTTATAACAGTTAGACAAGGTCAAAATAAGATATTCGGTTACCTTTTTGGTAAAGCGAATAAATTGAGTTATGATTATGGTGTTTAGAAACACATTGGTTTCTAAACAAGAATATGGTTAAAAGGTCGGACCTTGGGGTTCAAACAAGCACTAATAGTCCTTCGTCGCAAAAGAATGACAAAAATTGACTAAAACGCCCTTGTTGGCTAATTCGAATAAACATCCTTTAAAGGTAGTTTTGAAACGAGTTTTATGATCAAATTAATAATTGGAATAAGTGTAAGAAGCGAAGGATGTAAATCTTCGGTCAAATGACTCTATATGAGTCTTTGTCGTAAATTAGTAATCAGATGAGAAAAACTCGGATTATATAGATCACCTCATTAAGTCCACCACAATTATAGTTGTGGTGGAAGATTTCTTGATTAGATTGTTGTGAATAACGCTAGAAATGAATGAAAGCGATTTTAAGCTTAAAGTGCTTAAATACCTTAATGGGTCAAAATAAGCACTTGAACATAAACGGGTTCTAACTAAGTAAGAAACCCATAATTTATGATTTATTTGATAGGAAACATTGAAATTATGATTCTCATAAGTTTATAGATCAAGTAAACGTGTTTGTTTGATAAAATAGCGAACGGGTCAAAATTTGGTAAAAATGTAATAAGCCGAAGACTTAAAAGTCTTAAATTTTATTAAGCCGGATGTCGGATTTTATCTCCATACGATGGAGAATTAAATTACAAATATGTAGGAAGAAACGGTAGGTCAAACGGATAAACGGTTTTAAAGATACGAAGGTTTTCGTGTCGATAAACGGCAAATTGGAAAAGTTGGATTGCAGGGGCCACCGTAAATTACGGTGCCACCGTAATTTACGGTGGAGCCAAAATTTGTTACGGTGGAAACCATCTGAGTTACGGTGGAAATTTGTATTCAGGAGCCACCGTAAATTACGGTGTTACCGTAATTTACGGTGGGGGCCAGACTTGAGTCCTTGTTTTTGGATCAAGAGGTCAATGTTGGAATTTTCTGATTTCTTTGTTTAATCTGATTAATTGACCCCGTATGACTAAAGCATTTCATGTTTATGAAATGTAGGTACACCTTGGATGCCGGAAGACGATCAAGCTCAGCGATGAACCGAACACAATCAAGATACACGCTTCCGCACTTTGCCACGTTGTAGATTTTAAACAACAAATTCGATCCCGTTATGTAGAATAACTTATGATTTGTAAAAGTTTCAATAAACCCGTATTTTTATAGCATGTGTAGGCTTAACTACACATCTAATTGTTGGTAATTACATACAAAATAGTCAATCAGTAACTAGGGTGTTACAAGTTGGTATCAGAGCACTGGTTTAAGAGATTCAAGTATGGTGGGGAGAACCATGCTTGGAATTAAACCTTACGCTCTTGATAAAGAATAGTGTTCGGTTCGAGGCTTGATCACAAATCCGGTACGTACGTGTATGTTAACAGTTTAGAATGCTAAAGTGTTGTAACCAACACATAGGGCTATCGTGTGATACACGTTACCCCAATTAAAATGATTGATAAAGATGACGAAAATACGCGCGTTGACGCGTATAGTAGAAAAAGCCTTGTATTATAATACGGCCAATTATTGAAGTTGACGTTACTAACTTTTGTGAATGTTTTAATTGAAGGACACTCGCGTTTGAAGACGACGAGAGTCAAATGAATTGTAGATATGCTGATGGAACGGTCCGAAGTATGACAAGAGGAGCATGCTCACCGAGGACTAAATCGCGTAACGACCGCGAACAAGGTTAATGGCAAGGAACGCCCGTCGGGGCAAACATTACCAGGTGCATATTTTAAATAATCGCACAAATAGTAATATGCAACAAATATGAAGAAATTGAAAGTTGCATATGTAGATTAAAAACTTGGAAAAACCCGAATAGAAAATATGTTCGGATATTGTTTCCAAGAGAAACAAGTAGAGGCATTACTTACATAGGGCGTGATGTGAAAACTATAAAAAGGTCATGCGTGTCATTTGTTAATCGCTTACTCTGGCCAAGTAAGTAGTGGCATATGATACCATGAACTTCTTATGGCGGACACGTTTACATCCGATGTGGTAATGGCGGGGTAAATGGGACTAATTAAAAAGTACCCAAATGAAACAGATAAGCAAGATATTTGAAAATAATGTAAACGCACAACCGAGTGACGGGAGCGTGTTACATTAGGATAATGAGCCCGAGTGAAGGGACAAACAAGCATGTAAAATGATTTAGACAAGTATTGGGAAGGAGTGTACTTACACTCGAACCCATAAAACACAAGCATGTAAAATGATTTAGACAAGTATAGGGAGGGAGTGTACTTACACTCGAACCCATAAAACACAAGCATGTAAAATGATTTAGACAAGTATTGGGAGGGAGTGTACTTACACTCGAACCCATAAAACACAAGCATGTAAAATGATTTAGACAAGTATTGGGAGGGAGTGTACTTACACTCGAACCCATAAAACGCAAGCATGTAAAATGATTTAGACAAGTATTGGGAGAGAGTGTACTTACACTCGAACCCAGAAAACGCAAACATGGAAAAATGATTTAGACAAGCAATGGGAGGGAGTGTACTTACACTCGAACCCGGAAAATGCGAATATGTCCCTAAACGAGTCGTTTTTGTAAAACGTCAAACTTAAAGACAAAGTCGAGATATAAAAATGAAGCGAGGTCTTAATGCACACCGAGTGGGTTGCAATAATAATGATCTCGGTAAAACACCCAGTTGATGGGTAAGAATTAAACACATGCGTAAACCAAGAGACGTGAACGCGGGTTGAAAAATCAAAGTAACTTGGATTACGAGTTATGACTATAAAATCTCGTATATAGAAATTGTGAGTAAATATGTTCAACTATTCGGAGTCGAATGGGTTGAATAAAGAATAAAGCTGATTGTTATAAGTGATAGATTTCACATTAATAGGTCAAACATGTTGAATACAATATAACGATGAATGGCACAAATGAGCGCTAGCCAGATAAGGGTAGCGTTAAATGCAAGAGAATAATGAGCCCGGTAATGGGATATAGCCAAATAAGAATAAATTATGGACTGTCAATATCCTGGTATGGATAATTGAGAAAAGTTAAAGAGAAGATCCTAAAAACTAAAACTTCGGTTTTAGTAAGAAATAATGTTTTTACAAACATAAATTCTGATAGGAATTTAAATAGTAAGCATGAAAGATGCAAGTCTTGACACTGATAGGCGCAAGACGATATATTCGAAAAGTGATATTTTTGAAAATGAAATTTTGATATAAATTAAACATGATGCAAAACAATCACGGTCAGGAAAGTTATGTGAAATAAAATCACATAGTAGCCCGAGAGATGGGTATAAAGTAACTGGACTAATAAGACTAGTCAGTTAGGCCGGTTAAGGTCAATATTTAAATTAAGAAAGTGTTCAACACGCTATCTATATTAAGATTAGCGTGAAATAAACATAGTTGATAAGAGTCTATGACCAAGTGGCCAATTGGCTACCCAGTCAAGCCAAACCAAACCATAAAGGTAAGTGAGTACAAAACGATAGTGATGGCCCATGAGGTCATAATAACAAAAAAAAAGTATTGATCGCCTATACTGAGCGATCACAAGACAAGACAGCACAAGTAAAGTATTGGGAAGTTAGCTCGAGTAAAAGCATGATAAAAAGGATAAGCCGAAAGGTATGTGGTAATACGCCTTGTAGAATTTCGTTAATAGCACATCTAGATAGTGCTAAATACATAAGATAAAATCAGGAAATTCATTTTGCGGCGAGTTCTGTATAAATGAACCAAATGAATAAGTACGTAAAGGAAAGGGTCTGTTTGTAAAAGTGAAAGATCTCACTAGAAACATCCAAATGGGTGAAAATAATGGATTCATAAAGAATCCGAAAGTATAAGGCGATGGAATTCGCTAAGTTAACCAAACAAGTCGAAATAACAAGAAGGTGTTATCTTGAATTGCGTTAATTCGCATAAAAGACATATATGTTGTGTAATTAAAAGATTTACCATATTTGTCTGGTAACACTAACAAATGGTCAAAGTGTGAGTAATGCTTAGAAGGTTACTCAGTTTTTGTACATAGAGTTTGAAACTAAATAAACTATGTAAGAAAAGGTTTCGAGGACGAAACCTCTTTAAGGGGGGTAGACTTGTAACATCCCGAAAACGGGTTTGGTAATTAAACCCCGTTAATGCAAAATAACGGGTAAAATACCGTTAGTGGTAAAAGTAACCCGGCAAATATCAGGATTTAAATAATTAATCCTATTATTAAACAAAAAGTCAATAAAAGCTTTTAAAGAAATGAAATGGATAAAAGGCCCGGGTTAACGGGACCTAAAATAAACTTAGTTATAAATATTCCCGAACCCGCTAAGTTAACTAGGAATATTTAACCTAGTTAATAAGTGGGAAAAAAATTGTTAAAAGAAATAAGTAGGTTGTGGCCTACTTAATAACGAACCAAACACGAGGGGTTAAAGCGGGATAACTAGAAACGTTATTTAATTAAAACAAACACAAACACACACACACAGTGTGTGTTCTGGATTCAGGGGCGACCAAGAAGGGTCAAACGCTAATCAACACAATTTCATCAAATTGAAGGGGTAAATCAAGTCCAAATCAAAATCCGAGTATGAATTAGTGATCTCCATTGAAAAAGGAGTCACAAGGTATGTAAATTTCTTGAGAAATCTCTAGTTGAAATTCTGAGCAAACCTAGAGAATTCGAATCTGAGCTTGCATGTTTGTTGTTTGGATGAAATTAATGATGAAACTATGTCTAGGAGTAAACCCTAGTCATGTAATTGTTGAATTGATGTTCATTGTTGTGAATTCATAATCATACACTCATGTGTCAAGTGGGTTTTGATTATGTAGAAAAGATGATAATATAGTTGTGTTAGAAATCATCATAAGTGATAGTAGATGCAAGATACTTGAACAAATTTGCAAGTTTGAGTATTTGATCATACATGATAATGGTTGAATCTTGATGTTAATCTTAGTAAAAATGACTAATTATGAACTAGTTAGCAAATGTGTAGAATCATGCCCATTAGGTGTTTGTTAAAATGCCTAAATGAGAACTAAAGTATTGAATTTTAGAGTGAAAACGCATATTCGAATGATATGGCAATTACGCGTGATATGAAGCGATAAGAGCTCTAAATACTATGTTGATTTAGACTTAAGGTAGAAAACATGTGATTGAAAGTAGTTAACTTTAGATAAGTTAAGTTAACTAATCATGAAGCCGAATAGTAGCATCGGCATAGAAAATAAGTGAGGTGGAATAGTCGTGATTGTTAATGACTAATTTAACCGCCTTGTAAATGTTTGACAATAGTTTGGCGCTTAACAAGCTAGGTGAAGCTTGGGGAGAAAGCGGGTCGAACGAGTCAAGCATAAAGGAAAAACGTATTCGGGATGCAAGGTAAGTATATCTTACACTAGTCATATATTTATAATATTCTTTCGTCGTATTGGTTACGAAAAAGAAAAATACCTAATTGAGATATGATGTTCCGACGTGTGGTCGTACGGAACAAGATAATCAAATATGACAAGAAAACATAATGATGGCTAAAAATGAGTTAAACCGGCAATTCGATCATATTATGACTAATGAAGCGTGTACTTTTAATGGTTATCATATAAGTTAAATCATAATAACCATTAAGGGCAAAATGGTAATTTTGACAATTTAACAATAGTAATTGGTCATATAGACCAAACGGGTCAAAAGGTGAAATTATCACCCTTTGACAATATCGACTAATGGGTTGTCAAGTTGCATGAATTTAGGAAATAAATAGCACATGGATGCTTACATCGCTATCACTTAGTAGCCACTAAGGAAAGGTATTGAAACGGGTCAATATATTGATCCGAGCCAGGTATGTATAGAAATACAACTCATCATGTAGAATTTGGAGTTTTATAACAGTTAGACAAGGTCAAAATAAGATATTCGGTTACCTTTTTGGTAAAGCGAATAAATTGAGTTATGATTATGGTGTTTAGAAACACATTGGTTTCTAAACAAGAATATGGTTAAAAGGTCGGACCTTGGGGTTCAAACAAGCACTAATAGTCCTTCGTCGCAAAAGAATGACAAAAATTGACTAAAACGCCCTTGTTGGCTAATTCGAATAAACATCCTTTAAAGGTAGTTTTGAAACGAGTTTTATGATCAAATTAATAATTGGAATAAGTGTAAGAAGCGAAGGATGTAAATCTTCGGTCAAATGACTCTATATGAGTCTTTGTCGTAAATTAGTAATCAGATGAGAAAAACTCGGATTATATAGATCACCTCATTAAGTCCACCACAATTATAGTTGTGGTGGAAGATTTCTTGATTAGATTGTTGTGAATAACGCTAGAAATGAATGAAAGCGATTTTAAGCTTAAAGTGCTTAAATACCTTAATGGGTCAAAATAAGCACTTGAACATAAACGGGTTCTAACTAAGTAAGAAACCCATAATTTATGATTTATTTGATAGGAAACATTGAAATTATGATTCTCATAAGTTTATAGATCAAGTAAACGTGTTTGTTTGATAAAATAGCGAACGGGTCAAAATTTGGTAAAAATGTAATAAGCCGAAGACTTAAAAGTCTTAAATTTTATTAAGCCGGATGTCGGATTTTATCTCCATACGATGGAGAATTAAATTACAAATATGTAGGAAGAAACGGTAGGTCAAACGGATAAACGGTTTTAAAGATACGAAGGTTTTCGTGTCGATAAACGGCAAATTGGAAAAGCTGGATTGCAGGGGCCACCGTAAATTACGGTGCCACCGTAATTTACGGTGGAGCCAAAATTTGTTACGGTGGAAACCATCTGAGTTACGGTGGAAATTTGTATTCAGGAGCCAACGTAAATTACGGTGTTACCGTAATTTACGGTGGGGGCCAGACTTGAGTCCTTGTTTTTGGATCAAGAGGTCAATGTTGGAATTTTCTGATTTCTTTGTTTAATCTGATTAATTAACCCCGTATGACAAAAGCATTTCATGTTTATGAAATGTAGGTACACCTTGGATGCCGGAAGACGATCAAGCTCAGCGATGAACCGAACACAATCAAGATACACGCTTCCGCACTTTGCCACGTTGTAGATTTTAAACAACAAATTCGATCCCGTTATGTAGAATAATTTATGATTTGTAAAAGTTTCAATAAACCCGTATTTTTATAGCATGTGTAGGCTTAACTACACATCTAATTGTTGGTAATTACATACAAAATAGTCAATCAGTAACTAGGGTGTTACATATACAAGTCTGCATACTTGTTGGGTCTAAATTACATTCCAATCCGGTCATCGCTTAATCTAGCGTTTCATACCGTAAACCTTTCTTTAAACTAATCGGTCTAAGTTTACAACCTAAATAAGACCCGTTAGTAATCAAATAGGTTAATATAACCTTCGTTCAAGATTAGGAGCCCCGGTAAAAGATACTTGCACTTGTTTGAATAGATTATACGGCTTAGTATATAAATCTTGCATTTTAAGCTCAGGTAAATACTTTTAACTTATTTTCACTTCTACGGGCTTGGGATACGGTAAACTATTACCGCTTGGTCGGGTATTAAATATTTAATCGATTAGTGGTTAAATCATTGAGATAACCCGTTTTAATCTGTCTTGTTTGATACAAAGCATTTGGGGGTTAATGACCGTGTCCTGGATATCCTTGGCATCATTTAAATGCAAATGACCACGACCTATGCACGGGGTTTAGGCATACACCTGACAGTTGTGATACGGATTCTTTTCCCCGAAAAGGGAATTAAGATACAAAATATAACCACACATGAGGATAACTCCTTGTGGACTATATTAGTGGTGTGTTGATTAATCATGATTCAGCTCTTCTATTCCGGGCCCTGAACGTACGAAAAACATGTAAATCTGTATACAAGATTATTCTATATAAGTGTCTCAAGTTATAAAAGAATATTTGTTCCTTGTGCAATTAAATCAATTTTATAAAAACTTTTCAAATGAGTCGGTTAATTGTATTTACCAGTGTAAACTAACGTATTTTCAAAAGACTAAGTAACAGGTACTATACGTAATTGGCTGGAAGCTCCTTGGTGTCAATGAAGGATCTTGCAAATCCTTAGGATGCCCTAAAGTCTGCTAAACTTCATTTTGTACATTTTAATATGATCCGCCTGTGGATTTAATATTGCAAGCTCGAATGTAATTATCTTTTCACTGATAATTGGGTTTGTAATAATATTTTATATTCCAAGACTTCCGCTGTGCTATTCTGTGTATGTTTGACTATGACGATATCAATCTTACGTCACGATATTCCCCATCGGGCCCACCGGGCTGAGCTGTAAATATCGGGGTGTGATAGGTTGGTATCAGAGCCAACGTTTGAGTGAATTAAACACTAGCCTTTAGTGTTTAATCTCAAATGACACAGTAGCATATCCCTTAGACCTTCCGAGTCTAGACATAACATAGGAATGCTCTCATCCCTATTAAGTAAACATTGTTTTTTTTATTTTATGTGTTTTGAATATGTTGCCAGGCAAAGAAGCCGTTGATGGAGATTCTTCCCGTCCGAAGCCAAGAAATGCCAAGCCTCATACCACGACTAGGATAAGCATGCGACCGACTGAAGGAAAGACCTTTATGGACCTATTCCTAAAACCAAACCTATTTGAACTCTTAAACAAACTTCGGAGTCCATACCGGAGGTCCCTGAGGCTCAAACTTTGAAGTATGTATCAGTGGAGTCTATACTAGGAGATCCCTGAGACTCCCATATTGAAGATAATACATGTAGGTGCTATTAATCCCTAATTCCTATTTCCATGTTTTTAAATTTCAGACTTGGACTATACCAATCAAAACCCAATCCGTGATCCATGTCATTTCTTTAACCGTTGAGTCCTTGGATTCTACTTCAGCAACGGATCCCGATTTTAAATGTTTACTTTATTTACTAAAGATTTCCAGTGTCGCTACTGCGTACGATAAATAAAGAAGAAAAATAATCGGAATAAAGCAAGGAAGACATTAGAAAACCCTTCTTCTATTATATTTCATTTTCCTTTAGGTCCCTGTATGGGCATTTGATTATTGTAGTCCTTTGTCGACGTATTAATTCATCATAGTCCTTGTAGACTTACATCTTTTGATAAGACTCCATACATATATATATATACGTTTGTCTATTATAGTCCCTTTGAGGACATTATATTTCAATATAATCCTTTCAAGAACATTATATTTCAATAATAGTCCCTTCGTGGGCATCATACTTCAAAATAGTCCTTTCATGAACATTGTACTCCATTATAGTCATTACATGGACGTGTTATTTCAATAAAATCTTTTTGTAAACATGTTATTTCATTAAAAATCTTTTGTGGACATGTTATGTCATCAAAGTCCCCTTTCGAATATAATAATTCATCATAGTCCTCTCGAGGACATATCGCTTCACTATAGTCCTAGTGTTGACATATCTTATAGTCCTTATATGGACTTATTTTTTTCATTTCAGTTCCCACATGGACTAGTATCGCTTCAAAGTCCCTGTTAGGACCTATCTTTTCTGTAGAGTCCTTGAGCGGACGTTGGTTTATTATAATTCCCTAATGAACATATTTTAAATTTAAGTCCCTGTGAGGGCATCTGTTCAGCAAAGTCCTTTGTGCGCATGCTGTACCAATATAGTCCTTTTTTATGGACACAATATTTCATTAAAATCCCTTTGGGGATATGTTATTTCTAAATAGTCCTTCCGTGGACACGAGATTTCATTATAGTCCTTTAGTGGACATGATATTTCATTATAACCCCTTTGTAGACCTGATATTTCATTATAGGCCCTCATGGGCAAACTGTTTCAATATAGTCCCTATGTGGACTTATAATATTTTATAGTCCTTATACAGACTTATATTTTTCTTTTAGTCCTCTGTGGACAAATAAAATACTGAAAGCCTGATAAAGGCACTATTGTAGATTTCTTAATGATTTATGGAAAGTTTTGAAATTTTTATATAGGTATTCATTTCGTCCTTTATCAAGCAATAGTATCAATTTTATTCAAATTATATTGATCTGCTAAATAATTTCAAACGATCTTCTTAATGGTATAACCTAGCCAATATGTCAATACTGAAACGCTATGATGGTAAAACCCTCTTAAGACAATTAATCCTTGTTAGCATCTAAGAGCATGTTGACACTCCTGGCAGTGTGACTTGAGAAACCACACCAGCCGTCAAAGATATTGGACTATGTCCAAGCATAAGAGTCTTTATGATCAATGCGATCATGACTAATATCATCTAATACGATGATCATATTATTTAACATCCTTTAGAGATGTTTCGCCTACGGGCTATATATTATATTGTCCATTAGTGACATTGACAAATGTAACCGTTATGGTTCACCGTCCAAGGTGATGGGCAATGCCCAAGCCTTATAGTATATAAGATCGATAAGATCATGACTAATGTCCTTAATTACAATAATTATATAAATATATGTATAAACATCCATTAGTGATGACCAGTGACTTGCCTATGTGGAAAAATAAATCGTCTTTCAAAGACAATGACAGTTATAGTCTATAACTCTCTGTCCAAAAGGGAAGAACTACGTTCAAATCTTAAATCCCCTAATCTAATAAGATTGCAACTTATATATTAATGTCCTTCGTAACAAGCCCATGTACTATATTTATATGTCCTTCATGACGGACTTATGTTCCATATTTAAAAGTCTGTGTGGTGAGCTTTCGAGTTATACAAAATTGTCAATATGACAAAGACAATTATGACATTTTGATCCCCTGTCTAAAAGGTAATGGACTCGGTCCAAACCTTAAATACCGTTGATGATCCTTTTGTGACCGAGGCTAAATGTAATGGATATACAATCTAATAACATTCATTAGGAATATTCATAACCTATTTGCCTATATGGTTTAATGATACCATGGCTAGTGTATGTTAGGTCATCAGGATGATGACAAACTGTTGTAATACAACTAAGTAATTGTTTCATTTGGTGTTAGGGACCGAGTCTCGAGTATGGCAAACTCGGATAAGACAACCAACAACCTCGTTATTGATGATGCGAAACATGCTAATGATGCTATGATGCGTGTTGAGTATTATATATATTAGGTGTATATTTTAAGCCCCTTTAACACTTTTATTAGCCAAGTTTTAAATTTATAAAACACGATATTTACTAACACTAAACACACATATGGGCAAGTGCACCCATCGTGAGCGTAGTATAGTGTTGGTAAGATACCGAGGTCGTCCAAGGACACAAGAGCTTTTAGTACCGGTTTATCCTCAACGTCTAATCAAATCAAAAAGTTTAGAAAAAAGGTTTTTAAACTAAGAAAAATAAAAACTAACTAAAATGCTGAAAATAAGAATAAAAATAAAAACAGATAGACAAGATGAATCACTTGGTTCTGACTCGTATCTAGTGTAACCTTTGATTATTTCCGCACTTTTGCACATAATTAAGAGATTATCTTAGTTATTGTAGTAGGCCCCTCTTTTGAAGGCGACGTTACCCTCACCCTAGTAGTTTGAGTCAGCAAGGATACAATCCTAAAAGGGTGGATTATTGAAAGATAATGAATTAAGTTATTAATGCAGTATTATGGTAGGCCTCTCTTTTGAAGGTGACGTTACCCTCGGCTAAGTAGTCTGAGTCAGCAGGGATACAGTCCTACGTAGCTGGGTTATAGTATTAATAGTAGTTTAACTTATGAGGGGGTCAAAGAGTTTGGATCCCCGCCATCCAATACCGTGAAGTATTAAAGGAGGTCCTACTAAATTTGACCCAGGTCCATTGCAGGACCTCTAAACGCTGAACAATGGCAAGACTCTTACCAAACCGTTCCCTTAACCCCCAACCAGGTAGCCAACATATCTCCATATAGACCGTGGAGATATGAATGGTGAAAATCTTTTATTTTATATAGACAGTAAAATAATGCCAAGACACCACGGACAAACGATAAGGAAGAATCACCTTCAACATAAGAAACTAGTTATTAAAGTCATTAATACAAAACCAATTAAAAAGTGCGAAAAGATTAGAAATAAAAAGTATTACACTAGACACTTTGTCTTCACCAAGTGATGTAAGAGACTTAGGCAAACATGGCCTTGATTGTCAAGAACTCTTACGATCAATCTTGGATCCCGAGACGACTCACACACTCTACGATGGACAATGGATGATGGTGTTATGGTGGTGGTGGGTGGTGGATGAAGTGTGAGAGAGGTGGTGTGCCAAGGGATGGTTTGAGCTCTAGCCAAGCACTCCTATTTATAGGCTGAACAGGAGCTCGGGCACGGCCCCGTGTCCAGTGGGCACAGCCCCGTGTCCACATCCTTCTCTTTCTTCATTTAATGCAGCTTTGTCTTATTAGTTGACCACGCCCCCGTGTCCGCTGAGCACGAACCCGTGTGCAGAAGAATCTTTGTACTATGAAGATTTGCCAGATTGTGCGAATCTTATAGTTGACCACGGCCCCGTGTCCGCTGAGCACAGCCCCGTGGTGGGCAATAGAAGCTTCTACCACTTTGTCTTTTCTGCTGACACTTGGGCACGCCCCCGTGCTGGCTGAGCACGGGGCGTGTTCAGTCTTCTGTTATCTTGTTTTGCTTGGGAAGATGCTGTCGTGGGGTCGGGCATGTCACGTCTTGTTCCTTTTCTTGTATTTATGTTAGATTTTGATGTATTTTTGCTTCTTTTGTTAATTTGAGCTCATTTAATCTATACTATATTATAATGCAGGAGGGAAGGATTCCCAAAAGTTAAGAACTTATTCCCCCCTTATTTATAAATAAGCCCCTAAATTAAGGGTAAAGTGGTCTTTTAAACCATAATTATTTTTTAGTCCCTCAATCTATTACATTTAAATCCTTGAGGTTGCTTTTTCTCCCTCAAATCTCAGATCCATTTTCAAAATTCAAACCTAAAATCACGTCCTCTCTCTCCCCTAAAATCTATCCATTTTCAAAATTCAAACCCTACTCACCCAAATCTCTCTCCCTCTCAGATCTTCGCCAAAACCCAGCGTGCGTGCGCGCTCTCTCTCTCTCTCTCTGATGATGGTGAAGGAAGTTTTAGGCTTTATGGTCAAATCGAATTAGGAGAAAAAAATCTAGGGTTTACGCATCAAGTATGATGATTTGAACAAAGGGCATAGACATTCATCTGATGGTAATTTGAAGCTTTATTCATTCACTTTTTTATTTGTGTTCTAACTGATTTGATGTGTTTGCAATCAGGTCTTCAACATCAAAAGGCCTTTTTCTTCTACGTTAATCTCGAAAAGGTGAAACCAAGGGTTCATTTTTGTAATTTTGAATCTGAGTGATGTGTTAATCTCGTCAGTTCCCATCTCCCCTATAACCTAATGTTTGATTCTTAAAGGTTCCATCAATGGCGATGAATCTCATCTCCCCTCTAGCCTATTGATTCTTACCGCAATCGACCCGATCTTGTGAGAAAGATAGATTGTTAAAAAATCTAGGGTTCAATGTCAGAACCGCAAGGTGAAAACGAATATTACAGTTGATTTGAGATCCACCCACGAAGATTCAGAAACAGGTAACCCCTAACCCTAGGTGCTTCGATTTGTTTTTTTATTTCTCTATTAATTTGATTTTGATTGTTTGGAGTGTGTATTGGCTTTTGTAGATTTGATTACAAGACCCTAAAATCGTTCAAGGTATGTGAATTTTGATTCTTTTGTGTCTCTTGTGTTTTCCTTTTTTCATATGATTATATGTCTAAGGTTTGTTATTTGTTAATTTCTTCCCCTGGTATAACGATTGTTGATAATTCTGTTTGTTGCATCCAAATGGCATGCTGATGGTTCATTGCCAGTTGAAGGCTTTAATCCTGAATTGGAGAATCAAAATGGAGAGAAAGTGAAGCTGGGCACTGAAGACGACCAACGGTATGATTCATTCGTAATTAAGTTATTGAATTAGGGGATTATGTATTGTTTATAGGCTCCGAAATGAATGCTAAATTTGCGTGCACTACATATGGGGCTTATGTTTCATGGAAAAGTGAAATGAATGGTCAAAAGTTGATGCCTCGGAAGTTTTAAATATGAGAGAGGTTAGTTGTGTATAGGCACTCATCGGACCGAGATAATGAATTCGTTAAACAATCAAGGCATATAATGCTTCTGTTGCATGTGCAAAATCCTATATCTATAGTTAAATACATATGAATATATCCAGTGTCCTTTTAACATGGATCTTGTGAGGATTCCTGTGTTTTCTTTTTATCGGCAATGTCTGCAGATTTGGCATTTTCAATGTCTTGCAGTTACGACATCCAAAGAACCTTATAATGAGGGTTTTTAATATTGGAAACTGTAAAGGGTTTCCTGTTCTTTCATATATATTTTTCGTTCACACTAAAGATTTTGCCGACTGATTCTCTCTTTCTTCACAAGAAGCTATACAGACATAATAGACCTCTCTTTCGCCAATTTCTTTTACTTCGTCACTCCTTATAATCATGGTGCTTGTGAGGAGATGGAAGATGATGCTGTTATAGTCGCCAATAACTAATTAAAACTGCTTAGTTTATAGAGTTTCATGAAATATATAATACACTATATGTGGCCAATGACGGTCACGGTTTAGGGCGAATGTTGTTAAACGGTTGAATAAGAGCGGTGAGTTTTTGAGGAGTTTGGCGAATTCGGCTGCTGATTGGCCATATTTGTTGCTGGAGTTGTCTGAAGCTGCTCAAGCTGATTACTTTCAGGTATGTTAAAATGATGGTTAAGTTTATTGTTCATATGATACAGAAGATAACCAATGCTAATCATGTTACTATGTGACATACTGACATGCTGCTTATTGACTACCATTTTTGATTCATGTGGTTAAGCTGGTTGTATGATCACGTTTTCTAACATCTGTTAATTGCACTTAATGCACTTTGTATTAAGTTAAGTGATTTAACTAACTTTATGCTTCTTCAGCCAGATGACTTACTTAACCTTACTGCTTATACATCGCTTATTTTCTACTCCGTTATGCTTTATTTGTGATAATTTAAGCGAATTAAGCTCCTCAAAGGATAATCAGTTATTTCATGGTGATAAGTAATCGGTGTCATCAAATCGACTTGAATTTATGTTTCCAAATCTTTAATTAGACGACTAGACGTTATGAACATGAATTAAAAATGGGCCTGTTCCAGTCCTTCAGATGCTAGAACAACCAAATGTCATTCTTTTAACGTTACCAAGGCTATTGAGCTAGGAATTCATTCATTGGTGAAGTGGCAAGCAATAAACTTCTCTTTGTTAATGTAGCTTGCTTTTCAAAAAAGTATTTTCTTGTCTTAATTTCAATTCCAGATTAAAACAAAGGCAATGATTCAGGTTGAGTGGTTTGTGTTTTTGTGTGTGTTTGGTATGTGATTGGCTGGTTGGCGTGTGTAACGTTGGGTTCTATTCATCTATCTGGCTGCGTTATGGGTTTGTGTGTATGCGAACCAAGTCAACCAGGCTATTGTCCCGAAAGGATGGCGCAATGGTGACTAGATCTGTACCTGTGGTTTCCACAATTATTCTTCTCGAGCAGAGGTACAAAAGTGGAGATCATTTTTTGTTAAATGAATACATGTTGCTGTTATTATTATTCTTCTAATTTATGTTTTGTTGAACTTGCAGTGCAATAAATGCAATGCTTCTATATGCCACCAGGTGATTACAACACATCTTCTTTGACTCCTTTCTTATACCTAGACCTTTTTTTTTGAACGGCAAAGAATCTCACGTATAAACCCACCCTGTTCGGGGCTATTTCCAAGGTCGATTCCTGGATCGCCATGAGACCGTGCCCCCCCCCCCCCCCCCCCGATGCGCAGGAACCGGATGAAATCCGTAAACCCTCGCCCCCCGTCGGGTTCGAACCCAGGATTAAACCCCTGATTCGTCCCGAACAGGATGGGTTTACAGCACATGTTACATGTTTCCAGCAGTTCATAGTTGATTACTTGTTAATATGTCTATTGATGATAACTAGGGAATTTAATTGAGCAACAAACCTATTAACTGCTGGTATTGGTATTATATCATGGCCCACGTCATATGTAACTTAATGCATCATTATTTTTGTTGTTTCGATTACTTTAGCTAAACTGTTAAACTTGACGTGTAGCAGGTCTAACGTGAAGCAACGCGTGTAACATCAAAGTGTACAAAGACAAATGATACAGAAAAGAGAAAAAAAGGGTTTAGATCTGTTTTAGAAATGGGCCAGTTCATAACTGGTTTAGAATATTGCTATGATTTTCAATAGTTTATGTTTTTTTTTTTTTGCAATCTTTTAATATGTTGAGCCTTTTCCTTTCAAACATTAGTATTAGTTCTTTTTACAATATTATCTGGCCTCCGGACAGGTAAAAGCTTATGCTCAATATCACTTTTCTTTATGTTCACCCTAAACTGATTAGGGTAATAGCTGTACTACTTGCTTTATTAGTTACTTGATGCTCAATATCCTGGAGCTTATATTGTAAAGTGTTACTCATCCCCTTCACATATTTTTATATCTTCCTTATTATTTTGTTCTTTGGTAATATTGGTAGGTTTTACCCATATATACTTTGGTAAATTGGATTGTGTTATATGTCAAACAAATCAAATAAGAAATTAGCCTTACTAAATTGTTTTACTTGAAAATTTAGATGATATATATATAATAATAGTTAAAAAAAGCATTATCCTCATGTCGATGATATATGTAATAATAGTTAAAAAATGTATCATCCTCAAGAAAAATCACAAACGACCTCAAAAGGTGTTTGTGGTGTATATATGATCCCGATGCAAATGAGCCGAACTAAGACGAACTCAACTAGCTTACTTTTAGGCTCATGCTCGTTAAAGCTCGGCTCCTCTCAAACTTTTTTTAGCCCAATTCAAGTAGCTTAGCTCGTTTGGACCTCTATTTACGAAACATTACCACTACGTGTTAATGCAAAAATAATATAACACGCGAAATCCGCTTGTCATTTACTAATGTTACCAAATTGTTAATTACTACTTCTTTTAAGTGATTAATAACCTAACATAAAAATAAAACAATAGATAAACTAACGGGAAAAGGATTACAACGCCGCAACTTATCCACTCCGCTACAACGCGCAATAAAAAATTGATAAACTAACGAAAAACGATTATAATGCCGCAACTTGTCCACTCCGCCGCAACGGAAACCTTTTGAGTTATTTTAAGAAATCACTGGCATAAATCTTCGCAACTCATCATATTATTCGCCGTATCCCACATCGTTCTCTCTCTGCTTTTTCCAACGTCGCCGGCCGCGACAACCACCAAAATCAACATTCAAATGGTAATAGTTGTAATCGGATCGAAATGTTGTAGAATGCCCTCCTAATCCATTTCGTTCATCAACCTCGCATTACACGGTAGCTTATAAACGTCACCAGTGTTGCGCACCATCACCACTCCTTACCGTCGAATTTGCTTCGTTTTGTGTTCAAGGTAAGAAGTATGACTTTTAAATCAATTGTTAGAACTATTATACGAAACCCAAAACCCAAGATCTATTAACGAACCTGCAACCAGATGTTAACAACTTTTGAGTACCGCAATGTAAAGTGTGGCCCCCGCCGCATCGCGCGGGCACTCTACTAGTCCTGAAAATACAAAAGGAAGACAAAAGCACACTTTTTCCAACATTAGTACTAAAAAAGGGTTAGTTTTATGCCACAATTGATGTAATTTATATGTTGCGTTTTGCACACATCAAATACCCCCACACTTGAATCTTTGCTTGTCCTCAAGCAAAACTCTTTAATATGTGGCTATTACACTCCCAAATGGAATGGGTAGAGAAGAAGGTTTTTTGGGCTTGTCATAGAGTGTCAGGATTTCCAAGATTCTTTATTTAGTTTTTTTTTATTTATTTACAATCCTATTCATCATGATTTATTTAAAACTTTTCATAAGATAAATTACTTATTAGGGCATAACATGCCTTTTTAAAATTCTATTTATATACAAGTTCACATACCTCACGGGGATCACTCAACACTCGGCCGAAGATGTATTTTTGTGGATCACTTGAGAGCGGCATGGAACTTACTCCTACCATAGGCTTGCCAAGCAATCAATCCTCATCCTTTTTAACTATATACCTTTGTAAATATCAAGAGGACTTTTTGTGTCACGACCCTCGACCCACCCTGGACGGAATCGAGAGCCGTGAACAGCCCAGTGGTACCGGTGATTATTTTGAAAATGTTGCAGCGGAAATTTCATCAGGACCGTGAGTTAGGAAAAATATCAGAGTTTAGAAAACACCGGATTTTATTTATTAAATAGATGGGATAAACCCATGTTTTACAATGGTAGCTTAAATAAAAACAATATTTCTTAATTTGATTTAATTAATAAAATAAGCCACTTCTTGAAGTCTTTCAGTGCCGTACCCATCTCTTACTCCAATTTATTGTAATTACTTGAAACATGTTTGAAAAAGGTTTTGTCAGCGGGAAATACTGAGTGAATCATTCAGTTTTACTAAAACGACTCGTTTGTTATAATTCACAGTATTAAGAGAGATTACAATGTTTCTGATATCAAACCAACCAACCACAGTATTTGTCACTCGACTCTTTTCGGTGACTGTGGTCATATCACCATTGGCTGCCCCAATGAATGACGAATATCACTAATTTTAGGTTCGCCCACCTAAAGTGATAAAACAGCAATACTGTGCACAATACCCCACATACCGGCTGTAATTTGGTGATTACATAAACTTAATCACTGTAATTATAACCTTTGAAAATAAACATGATTTTGAAAGTAATTTGATAAAAAGATAATGACTCACTTTATAATTATGCAGATTCATACGGCCAAAGTTTAGTCTACAGATAAGCCTTGATATATTGCAGATTTATACAGGCAGAGCTTAGCCTATTGATTTAGCCTTGTAACCTAGTGCACACGAACTAGGTAATTAACTAATACAGCATTTACGATAACTCACGAGATTAAAACCCTCACAACGAATGACAAAGTGCAATCACTTAAACATCCATCGGATTCACAACGAATGACAGAGTATTCCCCAAGTTCGGGTGGTACTCAAACATCCTGTCGGAATCACGACTAATGACAAAGGATAGCGCTTAAACATCCGGTCGGATAGTTTCAATCGATCGGATATTGAATCGTAGCAGCAATCGAGTTATTACCCTGTATCGTAGCAGAATTCGAGCTAGTGTGTGTTTGGTAGTAATCAGACAATATCTTAGTGTACAGAACGAATTTGGACGTCGAACCAACGCAGAAAGCTAAGTGCCAACCTCCCCTATTTATACTGAAAAATTGTCCCCCTCGCGTGTCGCGAGGGGTCTTATGGGCGGCGTCGCGTGGCGCGACGGGTTACTTTTAACATAAGGTTGCCGCGTGTATTTGTAGCCTAGGTGAGTCGACAGAACGAGAAAATTCGATTTTGATAATAAACTGTGATGATAATCGTCAATGGGGAATACCCCCCTGAGTTTTAGGGGCCCTGATCCTGATTTTGATTGTTCTGAAAATTTTAGGGATTGTGGAGGATTACTTGGGTGTCTCAATTAGAGTTTCTTAGTGAATAAAATTTAATAATAATAATAATAATAAAAATATAATAGTTTTGGTGAGAGTTGTTATGGTTTGGGACAAAAGGAAATAAAATGGTGAGAAAAGAGAAGGGACCCATTTTGTAACTTTAGGGTTCAACTAGAAAGATTCCTAGTATAAATTTTGGGTATAACTTTTGAACTATTTTAAAAATATATAATGCACTTGTGGTAAGTATAGTACCCCTTAATTCAACCTTGTCCCGAAATCCCGAGATAGAATCCCAACAACTTAGTCGGGCAGAGCCCTGACATATGTTATGAGGCTCAGATCAATCGGAAAGGGTAGCGGTGATCGGAAGTTACAATACTTAAAACGAGGCATGGCTTTTATAGGGTAAAAAAAATAAAAAGATAAGAATATTATGTAGATAGTGAGATCGAGACCTTAAGAATAGAAAGGAAAAGGATGTGCAAATTTTTGGAAAGGTTATCTGCTATATATACTAGAGTGGTTAATTTAGAGTCCACGCAAATATATGTCTGGCCTTTCGAAATTGAGCCACCTCATGATCCTATAATTCCTTTCATTTTATTTGACATACACGTAGCAATAGATATGCATGTTTTAAATTTTACATCACTTAGCTTTTTCTTTTCTTTTAAGTTATTATAATTTTGTTATTTTATATATTATTTTATTCTTTCTAAATATCTCGATCCTATGTATATGAATCTCAATTCAAATGTTAATTTTTATTATTATTTTATTAACATATATATATATTATAATTAATTTAACTGCTTTACTTATTTGGCGTTTATAACTTATAAACTATGACGTTTTTATAAGACAATGAATATGTCATCAAAATGAGAATTTTTTTGTCTATATTTTGAACCAAGTTTTAAAAACAGAGTAGGTTCAAATATAATGTTATTTTTATAATTTAGTTATTTTACGGTTCCTAGGCCCGTCTACTTACTTCATATTTCTAACAGTTGACTTACCCGTAATCTACCCGTCTAATAATATAAGTTTTTATATGTTTTCATTTTATTAGAAAGGTGACCCATATACAGGTCAATTAATTAGAATAATATTTCAACCAACTATATATAAAATAGTGTTTAAAACTATTTGGGTTGATTATTTATATTAAAATAAACTAGTTACTAGTTACTAGTGGTTAATAAATTTAACCAAAACTATAATTCTTATATAAAAATAGGGATGTTACATTTTGGGTGAAGGGTTAGGCTTGGGTTAAAGGTAGGTGGTTGGGTTAGTAGTTAGTGAAAAGGGCGAAAAGCGTAACAAGCGTCGGTTTTCATATGACTTTTTATTTTTGACATTTTTATTTTGATGAAGCCTTTATTCAAACAAAGTTATTTTTGATAAACTTGTTTGTTTATTTCTTTTGCTTCATCTTCATCATCATAATATTTTTTTTTTTTTAAGTCCTACGAAAAACCGAACTTGTTACTAAAACAAAGGGTTAAAAATGAAAAAGGTTTTGGTGGGTAAAAGGGTGTTTGGTTTGGGTTATGAAATGAAAAGGTTTAGGCTCAAAGGGGCTAACTAGGGGGATTTTGGGTAGGTGGTAAAAAGAAAAATAATGGTGTAGAAATAAAATGGGTTAGTCCTAATGCCTCCATTATTTACTTACTCGGGTTTAAGTTGGTAAGGACTGGGAATGTATCGTCGTGGCAAGTTCTAGAGTCGTAAGAACCAAGCGGCTATTCACACAAGAAACGAAAAATGAGCATTTAGTTTAATGATATGTAATTGTATGCTCAATAAAGGCTCAAAACTCACTTTTGTGGGAATGGGTTTTTATGTGATCAAGTATATATAATCAAATTTTAACTAAGCTTGTCATGTCTTTTCATAATTTTCTTATGTTGGTTCTTTTTATCACGACGCTATCGGTTGTGAATTTGTAAAAATATAACCTTTTTAGAACTTGAAATTCCCGAGTTAAACCTAGACAAGTAAAAAAAATGAAAATTTGTGATTAGCGGTTCCAATAGAGTTTTGTGTAAGGCTTGTATTTAGGACTTGCAAGATTTAAGGTTTTAGCATCCCCCCACACTTAAATTACGCATTGTCCTCAATGTGTCCCAAAAATAAGTTTTTAGGTTGATTGAATGTGTAAAAGGTGTGATTTAAGCAAAAGTTTTGTGTTACTGGACGCTGAACACGGCCTCGTGTTGTCCGGGCACGGCCCCGTGTTCAAGTGCCAGTAACAATTAATTTTCAAAAGAAACAGAAGCCTGGACACGGGGGCGTGTTGAGTGAACACGGCCCGTGTCCAGTTACCTGAACTGGGGAACTTCTGCACACGGTGCAGCACGGGGCCGTGTTGGGCGGACACGGCCCGTGCTGAGCTTACGGTAAATGAAGAAAGTTGTCGGATGGTCCTGTTTTCCTGCATGGGGTGCTGGTTCAAGTTCCCCTTGTCATCCTTTGTCATCTCAAGTGTGTTTTATTCCTGAAAATTAAGACTAAACTAGAAAACATAAAAATTAATCTAATCTAAGCTAAGGATAGTTCCGCGGAATGCCTCCGTGGTGCGCCACGTTTATAAGGGTCCTTGGCTAGACCCAAAGCCTGGTCATATGTCACCCAAGTGGGATGTTTGGCATCCCATGTTGCACCGTCGGAGAGCTTCATCCAAACTTGAGTCTATGACCTTCATGTAACTGACCGGGTCTTCGTCTTCTACTCTTTCTCCAACTCCGAATTTTACTTCCTTGTCCCCAACCCTCAATGTTAGTGTTCCATCATTCATATCTACCACTGCTTTGGCCGTAGCTAAGAATGGTCGTCCTAGGATGAGTGGTACTTCGGTATCCTCCTCCATATCTAGTATGACAAAGTCGGCCGGGAATACAAATTCACCGACTTTGACTAGTAGATTTTCAGCGACACCTTGTGGATATTTGACGGATCTATCGGCGAGTTGTATGCTTATTTTTGTAGGACTTGTTTTTCCTAGGCCGAGTCGATTGAACATTGATGAGGGCATGAGGTTGATGCTTGCCCCAAGATCGGCCAATGCATTACGAATAGGGGATTCTCCAATCGAGCAAGGAATGGTGAAGCTTTCGGGGTCAAGTTTCTTTTGTGGGAGCTTGTTGAGTAGCAAGGCGGAGCATTCTTCGCCTAAGTTAACTAATTGCAATGATTCAATTTTCCTTTTATGAGTGAGGAAGTCCCTCATAAATTTTGAGTATTTTGGCATTTGAGTTAGGACTTCGATAAATGGAATATTAACATGCAATTGTTTTAGTAAATTTTTGAATTTTGCGAATTGCTCATCGGTCTTTTGACAAATCAACCGACCGGGGTATGGAACCGGAGGAGTCTTAGCGGGCTCTTGGATAGGTGGAGAAGCCTTCTCTTGTTGGGGCGCGGGTGGAGTCGTGGTTTGGTTAGATTGGCCTCTTTCGGTTGGTGGAAGTGGAGCCTCCTCGGAACCCACGGTACGGTTTCTCAATGTTATGAGATGTACTTGTGCCTTTGGGTTGGTTTCAGTATTGCTTGGTAATGCGCCTTGTGGTCTCTCGAAGAAATTTTGAGCTAGTTGGTTTAGTTGTTTTTCAATGTTTTGAATGCTAGCTTGTTGATTTCTAAAATTCGATTCCAATTGTTGAAATCGATCCGAGTTTTTCTTTTCGGTGTCGGAGACGAGGCGAGATATAGTATCTTCAAGCCTTTCTCGTCCACCTTGTTGTTGAGAAAAATTTTGTGGTTGTTGAAAGTTAGTTCGTTGGTTTTGTTGGTTACTACTATTGCCGGGATCTCTCCAACCAAGGTTAGGGTGGTTACGTCATCCTTGGTTGTAGGTACCCGTTGGAGGACCTGACGGCCTAGATCTATTATCAATGTAGTTTACCATTTCCGTTTGCTCATCTAAATCTTTCATACAACTCCAATTTTCATGTGGCCCACCACACCCCTCACAAGCCATAACCGAGACCGTTTTTGTCATTTCCAATTTTTTTTATTTTTGAAGAAAGGGCCTCGATTTGGGCTTGTAGAGAAGTGCTTTCATCAACCTTATGGGCTCCCGGGGCAATAGATTTGTTGCCTCGGGGAGTGTGCCACTGAAAATTGGTTTGTGCAATTTCCTCAATTTGATTATATATTTCATTTGGGCGACGATTACCTAGAAGTCCCCAGGAGCTAGAATCAAGTCTTTATCTTGTGTGTGACAACAATCCATTGTAGAAAGTGGATACTTGTTGCCATACCGCAAGACCGTGACGAGGACACTTTCTTAGTAGCTCCTTGAACCTTTCCCAAGTTTCATATAAGGATTCCCCATCCTCTTGTGATTATGTGTTAATTTCAGTCATTAATTTAGCCGTTTTAGCAGGAGGGAAATTCTTATATAGAAACTTTTGGGCCAGTTCATCCCAGGTGTTTACCGAGTCAACTGGGAGGGTATTGAGCCAAGCCTTAGCCCGGTATTTTAGTGAAAATGGAAACATTCGAAGGCGGATGGCGTCATTTGATGCTCCATTGATCCGGAAGGTATCACATATTTCTAAGAAATTAGTAATATGTAGATGGGGATCCTCGTCCGCAAGCCCATGAAAGGTTGCGGAGTTTTGAAGCATTTGTATCAAATGCGGCCGAAGTTCGAAGTTGTTGGCTTCTACATTCGGTGCATTGATAGCGGCGCCGAGATTACCTACAGTGGGCCGTAGGTAATCCATGAGGGTACGTTGGTCCGCCATTGGAATTTGGTCCCCCGAAACTTTCTCTTGGTTTTTAGCTTTAAGTCTTTTTCTGAGAAAGCGTTCGGGTTCTTCAAGAGGTTCTTTTATGTCTCTACTAGAACTGGAGCTCATACACTACGTAGGAAGTTCAAATGTGGCGCCTGGGTTCCAAGTCCTGCAGCAAAAACATAAAAGAACGTTGGTCAGAAGGTTCACCACGGCCCCGTGTTCAGCTGAACACGGCCCGTGGTCGGAGTTACAGTGTTTGTTTTCTGGATCCGTGTTACTGGGGAGTTGGACACGGCCCCGTGTTGCACCGACACGGCCCCGTGCTCAGCTCTCTGTAACTCAGAAAATAAAAACTGCCAGTGACAATGCTGGGCACGGCCCGTGTCCGACCTGGCACGGCCCGTGCTGAGCTCTGCAGAAACTGAAAAAAAAACTAAAAAAATCCTAAAAAAATGAAAAATAAGAAAAACGATTAGGCCGTTGATTCGTAACTTTCTTAAAATCCTTGTGTCCCCGGCAACGGCGCCAAAAACTTGATGCGTGTTGAGTGTTATATATATTAGGTATATATTTTAAGCCCCTTTAACACTTTTATTAGCCAAGTTTTAAATTTATAAAACACGATATTTACTAACACTAAACACACATATGGGCAAGTGCACCCATCGTGAGCGTAGTATAGTGTTGGTAAGATACCGAGGTCGTCCAAGGACACAAGAGCTTTTAGTACCGGTTTATCCTCAACGTCTAATCAAATCAAAAAGTTTAGAAAAAAGGTTTTTAAACTAAGAAAAATAAAAACTAACTAAAATGCTGAAAATAAGAATAAAAATAAAAACAGATAGACAAGATGAATCACTTGGTTCCGACTCGTATCTAGTGTAACCTTTGATTATTTCCGCACTTTTGCACATAATTAAGAGATTATCTTAGTTATTGTAGTAGGCCCCTCTTTTGAAGGTGACGTTACCCTCACCCCAGTAGTTTGAGTCAGCAAGGATACAATCCTAAAAGGGTGGATTATTGAAAGATAATGAATTAAGTTATTAATGCAGTATTATGGTAGGCCCCTCTTTTGAAGGAGACGTTACCCTCGGCTAAGTAGTCTGAGTCAGCAGGGATACAGTCCTACGTAGCTGGGTTATAGTATTAATAGTAGTTTAACTTATGAGGGGGTCAAAGAGTTTGGACCCCCGCCATCCAATACCGTGAAGTATTGAAGGAGGTCCTACTAAATTTGACCCAGGTCCATTGCAGGACCTCTAAACGCTGAACAATGGCAAGACTCTTACCAAACCGTTCCCTTAACCCCCGACCAGGTAGCCAACATATCTCCATATAGACCGTGGAGATATGAATGGTGAAAATCTTTTATTTTATATAGACAGTAAAATAATGCCAAGACACCACGGACAAACGATAAGGAAGAATCACCTCCAACATAAGAAACTAGTTATTAAAGTCATTAATACAAAACCGATTAAAAAGTGCAAAAAGATTAGAAATAAAAAGTATTACACTAGACACTTTGTCTTCACCAAGTGATGTAAGAGACTTAGGCAAACATGGCCTTGATTGTCAAGAACTCTTACGATCAATCTTGGATCCCGAGACGACTCACACACTCTACGATGGACAATGGATGATGGTGGTGGATGATGGTGTTATGGTGATGGTGGGTGGTGGATGAAGTGTGAGAGAGGTGGTGTGCCAAGGGATGGTTTGAGCTCTAGCCAAGAACTCCTATTTATAGGCTGAACAGGAGCTCGGGCACGGCCCCGTGTCCACATCCTTCTCTTTCTTCATTTAATGCAGCTTTGTCTTATTAGTTGACCACGCCCCCGTGTCCGCTGAGTACGACCCCGTGTGCAGAAGAATCTTTGTACTATGAAGATTTGCCAGATTGTGCGAATCTTATAGTTGACCACGGCCCCATGTCCGCTGAGAACGGCCCCGTGGTGGGCAATAGAAGCTTCTACCACTTTGTCTTTTCTGCTGACACTTGGGCACGCCCCCGTGCTGGCTGAGCACGGGGCGTGTTCAGTCTTCTTTTATCTTGTTTTGCTTGGGAAGATGCTGTCGTGGGGTCGGGCATGTCACGTCTTATTCCTTTTCTTGTATTTATGTTAGATTTTGATGTCTTTTTGCTTCTTTTGTTAATTTGAGCTCATTTAATCCTGAAAATACAAAAGGAAGACAAAAGCACACTTTTCCAACATTAGTACTAAAAATGGTTAGTTTTATGCCCCAATTGATGTAATTTATATGTTGCATTTTGCACACATCATGCTACAACTGTGAACCTCAATATTAACAGAGATGATCTCCAAGCTATGATTGAAGCAGCTGTTGGAAAAGCTATTAGAAAGGTCATGAAAAAGTTCAAGGAGCCCGATACTACTTGCTCCAAATCCCATTTAAAACCATACTCCTTGCTCATGAGAAAAATTTTGTTCATGCCTCGAATGGGAAGGATGAACCAAAAAGGAAAAGGGAAGGGGATAACTCCTAGAAATCTAGGAAAGAAAGGAAAGTCCGGACTCGATACGGACCAACAAAAGTCCAATAAAAAGCCTGTATACAAGACCTGCTATAAAAGGCACTGGGGACAGTGTCGATTGGAGCAAAGGCTAAAGCGGTGTGGCGTCTGTAAAAGAACTGGTCATCAGTCCCATGAATGTAGAAACTTAGAGAATGCAATCTGTTTCGGCTGTGGAGAAAAGGGCCACATAAGGACTACCTGCCCTAAAATTTTCAAATATGGTACAGCTAAGTATGAAGAGGCTAAGAATGGAGGAGTTTAAACCCTCCTGATAAATGCCAGAGGCGGTTCA